>CM035434.1:130994905-130997405 GCA_020310875.1 Ceratopteris richardii | reverse complement strand
AAAGCTTTAACCAAATAGCTTCTTGAGTGGCATTGGCTAGCCCTCTATACTCTGCTTCAGTGGATGATAATGCCACTGTTGGTTGCTTCTTGGCTGACCAAGAAATAGGTTTGTCACCTGCAAAACATATGTATCCTGATGTGCTCCTCCTATCATCCTTGCATCCTGCCCAATCTGCATCTGAATATACTTTAATATCAATATTTGATGTATAAGGAAAGTACAAACCATGGTTTAGAGTTCCCTTTAGATACTTCAAGATCTTCTTTGTTGCCTCTAGGTGAGGTACTCTTGGTTTGTGCATAAATTGACTTAGCACACTAACTCCATATGCTATGTCAATTCTTGTCAAGGTAGCATAGTTCAAACTACCTACCATACTTTGATATCATGTAATGTCTTGGACTTCATCCCCTTCATGAGCACTTAGCTTTAGGTTGACCTCCATTGGAGTACTTGAGACTTTTGCATCCTGCAAGCCAAACTTCTTCAACATGTCCTGCACATACTTCTTCTGAGTGATATATATACCTGAATTAGTATAAACCAATTCAAGACCTAAGAAGTATTTCAATAATCCAAGATCATTGATCTTGAACTCCTTCATCATTTGATTCTTTGTGCTTCTGATTCCATTGATATCATTTCTTGTAATGATGATGTCATCAACATAAACACAGAGATAGATTACCTCCGAATTGCTCCTTTTGATAAACAATGAAGTGTCTGCCTTGCTCATAGTAAACCCTTGGTCTTGGAGGTATGTTGTCAGTCTGTAGTTCCATGCTCTAGGTGCCTGCTTCAATCCATATAGAGCCTTCTTCAATTTACAAACATAATTTACCTTCTTGGGATCTTCATAGCCAAGTGGTTGTGACATGTAGACTTCTTCAGATATCCATCCATTCAAGAAAGCATTCTTGACATCTAATTGGTACATGTTCCAATTCTTGGATGCAGCTACACTCACCAATACTCTGATTGTTGGCATCTTAGCCACAGGAGAAAATGTCTCCTCATAATCAATGCCTTGGGTTTGTGCAAAACCCTTGGCTACCAACCTAGCTTTGTACCTGTTAATTGTTCCATCAGAGTTCCTCTTTAGCTTGTAGATCCATCTGGATCTTATCACTTTCATAGAGTCCTTCTTGGGTACTAAGTCCCATGTGTCACTCTCCTTGAGAGCTTCTATTTCTTCATCCATAGCACCTTTCCATTCTGGTTTGGTGATTGCCTCTTCATATGAACCTGGTTCTTCACTTAACAAGTCCTTTGCAAGATAAATTGAATGCTTAGTTACAAGAGATGTATCATACCCATATCTGATAGGCTTGTTACTTTCTCTCTGAGATCTCCTCATTGCTTGAGTTGAAGATTCTGGTATATCCTCAAGCTTCTTCATCTTCATCTTTCCTTTGGACTTCCATGCTTTGAATTCTTCAAGATTGATTGTGTCATCATCTTCTGAACTTGAGTCTTCCTTCTGGATTGGTTCTTCCTTTGAGAGTTTTGGAAACTCTTCTTCCAAATCATAAGGTAGACTAACCTTCCTGCATTCATTCTCATACCATGAGTCATTCTCATCAAAGATGACATCTCTGCTTACCTTGAAGCCTTTGTTTGTTGGGTTGTAGAATCTGTACCCTTTTTTATTCAAATCATAACCAATGAAGATACATTTTTCAGCTTTAGGGTCTAGCTTTCCCCTTACCTGTGAGGGAATATGCACATATGCTACACAACCAAAGATTTTGCAATGATCCAATGATGGTCTCTTACCATGCCAAGCTTCATAAGGTGTCATTCCATCAAGTGATTTTGATGGCAACCTGTTTATGAGATAGGTGGCAGTAGATACACTTTTTGCCCAAAGGTAATTTGGTAACTTCTTTTCATTAAGCATAGACCTAGCTGTTTCAACAATTAGTCTATTCCTTCTTTCAGCTACCCCATTTTGTTCAGGTGAGTACCTTGTGGTTATCTCCCTTTTGATGCCTCTTTCCTGCAAGAAATCTTCAAACTCATTTGAGAAGTATTCACCTCCTCCATCTGACCTTAGCCTCTTCAAGTTTCTTCCTGTTTGATTTTCAACTAGTGCAAGATATCTTTTGAAGCAATTAAACACTTCATCCTTGTGCTTCATAAAGTATAACACAGTCCATCTGCTATAATCATCAATGAAGGACACATAGTACCTTGATCCTGAAATGGAGGGATCCTTGCTAGGTCCCCAAACATCTGTGTGCACCAAGTCTAGGTAGTCTTCATGCATAAAACCTTTCCTTGTATAAGGTAACCTGTGAGATTTACCAAACTGACAAGCACCACACTTGTAAATCATGTGTTGCTTGGACACATTAGGTATCCCAAGCACACATTGATCCCTGCACATTTGCTTCAAAGTCCTTTCACCTATGTGGCCTAGCCTCTTGTGCCATATTTCTAACTCTGAAAGTGTTTGATCCTTGTAATTGTATAAAGCAATGTTTTTGGTGTCTTC
>CM035434.1:130852405-130989905 GCA_020310875.1 Ceratopteris richardii | reverse complement strand
AGAAGGAGGCTAGAAGCTATCAAGAACATCAAAAGGAACTTCATTTGTAAAGGTAGACATATTCCTCATAAAGCTTGAAGAATTTAGTACACAAGTGAAGAAAGGATGGGAGATTCTCTTCAGATAGAGAAACTGGATAGAGAAAACTATCCAGCTTTGTCAATGAGGATGGAAACTCATCTGATGAGCAAAGATCTGATAGGTTGCATCACACCTGAAGAAGAAAAACCACAATTCAAAGATCCTGGTGTTCCAACTAGGGATGAACTCTCAGATTTGAAGACTTGGATGAAGGGAGATGCTCAAGCAAGGAGCATTATCTACATTGGAGTCAATGACTACTTGCTACCTCATATTAGAGGTCTTGAAAGTGCAAGTGATATATGGAATTCTTTGGAGGAGCATTTCCAAAATACTACAAAGTCAAGAAAGGCATCTTTGTGGGCAGAATTTACCACATTCAAGAAGAAGGCCTCTCAATCCATTTCTGATTATGTAACAAGAATGAAGGACATTGTAGAAGCATTAGGAGCAGTTGATGAAGATATTGAGGAGGATAAATTGGTAAGGCAAATCCTCACAGGTTTGAGAGGAGATGAGAAATGGAAGCCATTCATTTTGTCTACCGAACTATCACTAGATCATTTCACTCCTGATTTAAATTAGTTGCTAGGACACATGCTAACTTTTGAGTAGGATGTCAAAGGTGATGGTGATAAGAGTGTAGGTCAAGCAATGTATTCAAAGGATAAGAAGAAGAATAGCAAAGGCAAGCAACAAGTAAATGAAGAAGAAGTTACAACTAGCCAAACCAACTTCCTAAGAGGAAGAGAAGGTGGCAAAGGAAGAGGAAGTGGCAAAAGAAATAAAGATGGAGCCAAAGATTGCTAGATTTGTGGTAAGACAAATCATTTAGCTCATGATTGTTGGCATAATAATCAGAATAATGGAGGATATAATCAGAATTTTAATTCACGAGGAAGAGATGGCAGAAACCAAAGATGTAATTTCAGAGGTAGAGGTTACTTTGGAAGAAATGCAGGTAGCGGATTCCAAAGTCAACCCTACAACAATACCTACTACAATTATGCTTTAGATCAGAAGGAGTATTCAACCTTGATTATGAAATGCAACTTGTGGAAGGCAAAGTGAAGACCAAAGAGTCTTCTACATTGAGTGGTAATATAGCTTTGATGAATGATTTGGAGAATAAAGTAACTAATCGTGTAGTTCAAAAAGGTGATAATAGAAAGCACACTGTGAAGTCAATTGGATCAGTAAAGGCCAAGGATGGAAGTACTCTTTTGAGTAAGGTTTTGTATGTTCCTACAATTCGTAAGAATTTGATAAGTGTAGGGGAAATTTGCAAGGTATCACACCATATGAAGCTTGGTGGGGTAAGAAACCTACCTTAGATCATTGCAAGGTATTTGAATGTTTGGCTTATGCATATGTGCCATCTCAGTTGAGTCATAAATTGGAACCTAAAGCTGAAAAGTATGTGTTCATTGGATATGATGATAAGCAGATGGGATATAGGTTGTGGAGTCCATCCACAAAACAATTCCTTGTATCAAAGGATGTTACATTTGATGAGCAAGGTACTTGGTATGCAGGTACAATCAATAATCATGCAGGTGATGAAGAAGTTTTGAATCAGAAGAAAGGTAAATCAAAGGTTCAGATATTTGATTAAGAATAGAACAATGAAGTACAAGTTGAAGTTGAAGAAATGCCAAGGTTTGATACAGAATGTGATGAACCAAAAACTTCAAGAAGTGGAGAACTCAGAAGGTCATGAAGACACAAATGGCAACCTACAAGGTATAGCTATGACACTTCTTTTTTAACTACTAAAGTCTATGCTTACATGGTGAAAGAAGATGAAGACCCTTCTACATATGAAGAGGCAAAAGGTAAGGAAAATTGGGAGGAAGCTATTTAGGAAGAGTATGATGCATTGATGGAGAATGAGACATGGGAATTGATTCCTGAACCCAATAGTGAGAAGATCATTGGATGCAAATGGGTCTACAAGACAAAGAGGTATGTAGATGGAAGTGTGCCTAGATATAAAGTTAGACTTGTTGTGAAAGGGTATGCTCAGACATACGGTATAGATTATGATGAGACCTATAGTCTTGTGGCAAAGATGACAACTATGAGGACACTCATAGCCATTGTTGCATGTGAAGGATGGAGATTATGTCAATTAGATGTGAAAAATGCTTTTCTGAATGGGTATATTTCAGATCATGTTTTCATGGAGCAACCACAAGGATTTAGAGATAAAAGGTATTCAGAATATGTATTCAATCTCAAGAGAGCTTTGTATGGTTTGAAGCAGGCCCCAAGGGCATGGAATTATAGACTTGTGAAGTTCTTGAAGGAACTTGGTTTCCAATTATCTAAAGCTGATAGTAGCTTGCTTGTCAAAGCAAGTGATGATGGGTTCATTTACATGTGCATATATGTTGATGACATAATTCTTACAGGTACATATAAGAAGGGCATACAAAGCCTCAAGAAGAAAATGGAGAAAGAATTTAAGATTAGTGACTTGGGAGACTTGTCATATTTCTTGGGCATGGAGATCTCATATACTCAACATGTAGTGTATGTGACTCAAGAAAGGTATTTGAAGAACTTGTTGATCGTTTAAAATGGAAGATTGTAGGGTAGCACCTACTCTAATGGAGGTGAATAAAAGATTGAGCAGATATGGAGAAGAATACAAAGATATGAAGGTATATCAAAGTCTAGTTGGTAGTCTAATCTATGCTACATTAACTAGGTCTAATTTGTCATATGCAGTTGAAGTGTTGTCTCAATTCATGCATTGACCAAGGAAAGAACATTGGATTGCAGGACAAAGGGTGTTGAGATACATTAAGGGTACATTCAAGGAAGGTTTGTATTATGGTTTTATATCAGATACAAACATCAAAATACATAGTGATACAGATTAGGCAAGTAATCCTGATGATAGGAGATCAACATATGGATACTTGTGTTATGTGAGAGATAAGTTAATTTCTTGGTGCTCTAAGAAGCAACATACAGTTGCTTTATCATCTACAGAGGCAGAGTTTTGACATCACTCAGAGTACACCCTGTTGGCAGTAGTCAAGGCACCGAAGGAGTCACAAAACAAGGAAGCCAAAGAAGGGAGCCAGAGCGGAGAGAAGGCACAAGCAGACTAAGCAGTCAACGAAGATCTGGCAAGTAGGCCATTCATATTTTTCCAAAACAACATCTTCATAACAGTGATTCTCATCACTACAAATCATTGTAAATACCATTTCACCTTTTTGTAACTCCATTTTGTGCAAGCCGAGGAGTCCTCGAGCTTGAGGAGTATTAGAAGTAGCATGGTACCAATTTTCATAAATTTTAGACTTCGTTTGAGCCTCCAAATAGGCCCTAGAACCTAATTTTTAACTAGGCCAAACACTAGGTCTGGACATGGCCAAAAGCTAGTCAAAAACTATAAATAGAGCTAGAGAGCTCATTTTTGAGGTTAGCTTGTAATAGATTTGAACTTGTATGAGCATTTTGGAAGTAATCTAAAAGAACTCCATTGTCTTTCTCTTTGTCTTGCCGTGTGTGCGCGTGTGTGTGTATGTGTTGTTGGTGTAAATCACAAGCCTACACATTTGGCTTGGAAGATATCATGAAGACTCTACATACATGAAGAACCATAGGAACATATGCTAGTGGTTTATTACCAATTTACCTCATTGTAAAAGTCAAATTGACATAGAATTTTTGTAATCACCTACCTAAATGATTCGTGGAAAAAGTAGATCACTTGATTGAGAGAATATCTCCAAAAATTTAGGAGCTTGATCATAGGGAGCCAAAAGTTTGAATTTGAATTCAAACTTTTAAGTCATTTCCTATAAAAATGGATATGAAAAAGTCATGGTTAAGTGAGATCACTCCCGAGCTTCATTTTACTGTAATTGAGTGTGTGTGAGGACTACACCATATCCTACACCTCTCTACACCATTAGGCAATGTTATTCATGCCAATGGGATTGTACACAAGTGTTAATTTATAGATACATTTATATCATTCATCTCTGTGTTCTCTGCTAGTCTACTCAAAAGTCTGTCAACTTGTCAAGGGCATATCTCAGTCAATACTCCATTAACTTCAGTGATTCAAAGCGTATTGGATTCAGCCTAAAGCCTACTACATGCTATAAAAATTTGAAGACATTCTATTCAGCCAATTCAGAGAAATCTGTGTCGAGGTGCTCACTGGTCTATTTCTGCTACAGTCCTAAAAAGTCGAGGGTATAGCTAATCTTGCTAAATTGATTTCGCTTAGCATAGTTTATCTTTTTACATGATTCCACTTGCAAATGGTAGCTTAATAAGCTAATTAAATACACCTAGAAGGAATTTTGTCAATTGCTACTGTGTTGGTCACACTGAGCAAAACATCCAGCAGGTGTCAAGACCAAAATAGAAGGTTTTCTTGAGTTTGTGACTTCCAAAGTTATCTATTTTGATTCAATCATTACACATATCATTTCCAAAGAATATAGGCTATTTTTGGGTGTCATTTGGAAGCTAAGGAAGTCTACTAATCAAGTCTGGAGCAAAAGAGGGCTGGTACAAAGCAGGTTTAGTAGTACCTACTCAGTCTCTTGGATCATCCATCCATCTCTCCCAACATGTGTGTGCATGTTGGTGTGCTTCTCACTCACGTACTTGTGCCTTCACTTGCTCGAGGTCATCATACCATCCTCACATCTTCTCAGATTGACATTAAAGGAGGTGCTACTCATCATTGAGCTACACCAAATTTTGGCACCGCTGCCGGGGATCGAGCTTTGAGGACGAGCGTGTGATGGTAAGACGAAGAGTTGTGATGTTGGCGTTGTAGGTAATTTCTTTGTTTTTTCTTACTTTTCTCTTTCTTACTTCACCCTCATCATCACCATCATCATCCTCACCATCTTCCACCTCCATCTCCATCATCGCGAAAAATTTCAATTTTTGCTCATATCACCATACCCATACCATTCCCCTCATTTCACTTGTGAGAGAGAGCGAGAGAGCATTTGTGTGCTTGTGATTTTTTGTGTTTTTTGAGATTTTCTGCAGGAACCAGCATCCCCAACAACTACACCAGCTCCAGGAGGTAAAAAATTTGACTATGCAGGTCCCGAGGCGTTGACCTCTGTCAATCGCGATCGACATAAAAGTTGACTATTTTACAAAACAAAGTGCATAACCATGATGTGTAGGCATAGGGCATCCTAAATGTGTGTTTGAAATTTTAAAATTCCTCAATTTGCTGTCAATCACGATTGACCTGTCAATCATGATCGACAAACGATGACGGACACCTACCGACCAACCTGTCAATCGCGATCGACACATCAATTGCGACCGACAGAGTCAATGACCGACTGACCACGACCGACAGACCTACGCGTGACACATGTCAATCGCGATTGAGCCATCAATCGCGATTGACCCATCAATCGTGAATGACAGCCGCGATGGACCTGTCAATCATGACTAACCCAGTCAACGACTGTTTGACCACGGTCGATAGACCCCTCACGACAGACCTATCAATCGCGATCGACACATCAATCGCGACCGACAAAGTCAACGACCCTTTGACCATGATCGACTGAATTTCTGGGCCACGTGTCAATCGCGACTGACCCATCAATCGCAACTGACAGCCACGACGGACCTGTCAATCACGACCGACATGTCCATCGCGACTGACATGTCAATCGCGATTGACAGAGCTTTCGATCGCGATTGACGGGAAAATTCGGCCAATTTTTTAGGGCAAAAATAGTGGTCTAATTCTTTGCAATTTGTGGGGAGCTTTTAAGGGTTATTAGAGCATTGTGAGGCCGATACCCAAAGCATTTCGAGAAGTCCTCTCTGCCTGTTAACCTGTTTTAAATCCTGTTTTAGCCCCAAAACCCTGAATTGGCATAACTTTCTCATACGAAATCCGTTTGCTGTGATTTTTGTTTGTGATTTTTGTTTTGATTATTAGATAGGGTAATTTGAAGTTGATCATATCCCGGGGTAGGAAAAACTGAGGGTCCCTTGGGATTGTTTTTCATAAAGGCAAAAGGCAATTTGGTTAGTGAATTACATGCATGAAAGTGACCTGTTTGTCAATCGAAGTTAAGTCTTGAGCTAACCTTGGGACTTTTTCAGGTTCTTTGAGAGCATCGAAGGGTACTCGAAGTAAGAGTAAGTGCAAGCTTGGGAACACGCTTCTTGGCACACCAGGGCAACAACACAAGGAAAGAAACTCAAGGTTGGAAATTCTCAACACCCTCTGTCAATCCCTAGCTTAGGCTAAGTACGGATAGAGGTTGTGATCAATTAGGGATACGTTAAGAACGACCAAGTCAAAGAACTCTAATCACTCAAGTGTAAGTGCTAGGAGATTACAATTGTGAAACAACCTAAGGGAAAAGAATTTAAATCGAGTGACCACACTCAGTACGATAAAACGTAAGTGTTCCTTGCGACAAAGATTGATTGGACAAGAAGTGACATCCTAAGAAAATTAAAAAGAACAAGTGACTAATACAAAAGAACTTAGCAACGAAAATTGTACTTGGGAAAATTTGGGATTATTCAATTGGGCTTATGAACCTTAGATCAGGACGACACCTAGGAAGAGATAGACAGAGTCTTAGGTCTTCAGAGGCTAGTGTTAATCATACTGCTAGGTCTTGGGCCCAGCAACTGAGCCATCATTCATACTACCCTAGCTCTGAGACTAGTGATTCAGAGATGTCTCAAGGTATGGAGAGACCGGCAGGAAGTTCAGGAGTGCCATATTTACATAGGGTAGAGGGCCCCTACAAGATGCAGCTGGAATACCTTAGGACCAACCGATTAGGTGCTAGCATATATGAGGATGGCCTAGGAAGATCTGTGGTCCAGATTAAAAACCCTGACCAACCCATTGGAATTGAACATCCTACTGTCAAGTTTGAAAACGGAGCATACCTGGACAAAGAAGGAACCATATACGTGGTCACTAGCCACCTAGATAGGACGTATGAATTTGGTAATGTGATCTCAGAAACGGACTTAGGTGACCTAGAGCAAGGGAACATGGGTGTAGAACCTAAAAATCCTCGAGGCAAATCAGTTCTCACTAGAATTCTCACACCATAATGGATTCCCTAGGACAACAAGAGCATAGATCTACTCTTCAACCGAGAAACTGACGAAGCTTTTTGGAGGTATAAGTCTGAACAACCTAATGAGATAGGAACGATCACTATTTATGAGTTCAAAGATCCGGATAGCCCAGGCAAAGTGACCTATCTAGACAGTACTTCAGAGAGGATCTTTGTAGTCACAGAACATGGTAGACATGCCTACACTTGGAAGGGGGAGTTTATTTTTTCCCAACCAAGATCTAATGTCGCTTTTGGCCACCAAGGGGCTGGAACATCCCAAGCTCATGGCCATCAAAGGGACAGAAGTAGAGATAGGCCACAAGTGAGCTTTGCCAACCCAATAGGAAGAGAACGAATGCAAACAGAGATAAACCGAGAAGAAACAGAGAGAACTAGAGTTCCAAGGAACTTAAGAAAGGATGAGGAGTTTCCTTTGCCGAGACCTAGAGAGCACACGAGGACTTTGAGACCTACACAGCTAGTTAAGTCCATGAAGAACTATTTCGATGGCATTGGAGACCCTTATGATCATGTGGACGAATTTAGGCAAGTCTTGAGAGCTGAACAAGTGAAGGATCTATTCACGCAGTACAATGCCTTTGGTCTAACCCTTAGGAACATCGCTCTTACGTGGTTTCAACCACTAAATGAGAGGCACTTTAGAAACATAGACCAACTTCTAGAGGCATTCATTATTGAATTCTCTAAGAGTGGCATCAGGCATAATACTTCCTCACTGATTCATAGCTTCAAGCAAACCCCTCAAGAGACGGTTAGACTTGCAGGAAGAAGGTTTAGGCAATATTTAGAGAGATACCCTGTTTCTGAGTGACCCACACCAGCCAAACAAGTGGCTTTATTCCTAGATGGATTGCTCAGTACCAAACTACGATCATATGTGTACTTGAAGGACCCTAGAACTATAGAAGAGTGTGTACGCATGTGCATAGACATTGAAGATAATCTAGGGGAGGAATTAGAACTATAAAAAATCTACAAGGATTCAGATAGTTCTTCTAGCCTTAGTTCCACACAATCCACCTCTATTGAGGAACTCGCGGAGAAGGTAGCTCTGAAGCTAGGCGTATCAAGCAAACAAATATTGATCTTCTGGGGCAATGGCTACTTGGTTGTAACTTGAAAATCCATCAAGAAAACTATAAACTTCCTTGCCTGCAACACGCTCCAATAAATGTTCGGTGATTGGAAGCGGATAGCTATCTCTAATTGTAGCGGCATTAACTTTTTTAAGGTTAATGCACACTCGGAACTTTCCATTCTTCTTGGGCACCACTACAATGGGGGACACCCATTCAGTATGCTCAATCTCATAGATGAACCCAACTTCAATCAGCCTGTCAATTTCTTCTTTTATCTTGGCTGCATAAGTGTCATTATATGTGTAGGGCTTCTGTTCAGTGGGCTCGGACGATACTTCTAATACTCCTCAAGCTCAAGGACTCCTTGGCTTGAACAAAATGGAGTTACAAAAATAGAAAATGGTATCTACAATGGTTTTTAGTGATGAAAATCACTATTGTTGTAGGGGATTCTTCTGAAAATTTGACATACACTTCTTGGAGCTCCCTACTTGCTCCTTCTACTTGTGTGTCCACCTCTTTGATGTGCTCCTGTGCTTTGTCCTTGGCCTTCAGCTTCTACCCTTCCTACTTGCTCCTTCTACTTGTGTGTCCACCTCTTTGATGTGCTCCTGTGCTTTGTCCTTGACCTTCAGCTTCAACAGAGAAGCCAAGCGTGCATTACCCAATTGATGGGAATCCCAACTTGGATGTTGGATGAAGGTCATATTGGACCATGTAAGGTATTGCAAGGAAAGGGAGTTCCCAGGGTCCCCAATTGTGGGGTCCGGGGCAACGGTGAGCAGCCCCGACTGGGGGTCCAAGGGGGCCAGTGGGCCCCCTAGCTGGGGGGTCCCAGGGGGCCAGCGGGCGCCCTCGTAACGGTAAAGGGAATATTCTGTGGAATATTCCCTGTCGGAGTCAGAAATCATTTATATTTGTTAGGTTGGTTGAACCGGTCTAAGCCATGTATGGTAATTACACGGGCGGTGGCTGCCCACGCTCTACCGCCCATGTATAGCCGTCCATGGAAGGCCACCCTTGATCCTATATATACATGACTTCTGCACTACCTGAGATATTGAATTGAGCCAGCATACCTTTACCTTGTATCTCCTGTTAAAAGGACTTATATCAAGTCGCTTTTAATCTCTTTTCGGGTTCTTGGGGATGGTAGGGGTCTGATGGTGCAGAGGCCCTTTATCTGATTTTCCCGAATTAAATAAATTCTTACACAATACTTATCCCTCAAAGATGACAACCTACGCGATGCAGTTATTGTCTCCGATTAGAGTTATCATTACACAGTAAAAAGAATTATCGCGCGAGTTAATCACACAAAGGCAAGCAAACTTATTACTATGAATATGCTTTTACTCTGTTAACACCTAATACTGCAATTCATTGAACAAATATACTCAAAATATCTGCAAACTCTGCACATAGCATCTCCGGTGTCGTCGTCGAGACAGACAGTCTGACGAACTCCGTCTCTCTACGCCGCAACACCTTAATGCCCTTTCATTAATGGATAAAAGGTTACAACTAATCGCTACGCCCTTTCGGTGCGTGCGATATATGAAAAATAAGATTACATTATTCCATCCGGCAGCCTAACATTGGCACGCACGGTGGAATCGAACCCGCAAAGAAAATAAAATTAAGGCTCATCAACTATGCCTTGTATATACATAGTTCTAGCTAATTTAAATGTTCGGATGATCTTTTGTTTCAGGGAATCCAGCATAATCTTCAAGGTATCTGGCTCCACCAGTTGTGCGTCTGTTCTGACTGAACTTTTCGCAATAACTTGACTCATCAGTGTGTCGACCTGCATCTGTAAAAAGGCTTCTTGTAAATAGAATTTGTTAGCGATGGCCGCATCTCTACTCAGTCTCAGATCAGCAATTTGGGCATCAACTCTGGACAATCTTTCTGCTTGAGCACTATTAAATGTTGAACGCTTCGTTCTAACTATTAGAAGGGCGTTTAACCGACTCTTGGGGGGGGGTTTCTTGGGAGTGGTAGGGGTGTGTTATACAGAGGCCCTGTACTTAGTTCCCAAAGGTAGTGTTCACCCTCAGCACTGTGATAATGTTGAGAATTCTATCGAATTGCCGTACTTAGAATTTACCGTCACAGTCTTAGCTCAACCAAACATACCAAATGCACTAAAATGCCATATTGCATCTACGCATAAACTTACTGGAATCACCAGAAACAAGAGTATTCGATCAACTTCACAGAACGGGTTTCAACGATCAAACAACACCGTAACGCAGAGAATTTGAGAGTTCAACACACAGTACTGGAAACTCAGTACTCAACTTAGCAGATCCTTACTGCACTTGACTTTGCCACAGGCAGACAGAATCCAATGTTTACAACAACATAGTGTAAATCCAAATATCAGAACACTAACACAGTTGCTCGGAGTTTGCCAATTCTTGACAAAAATGTTCAAGAAGTCGTAATACACAGTGCGTGAGCTCAATCCAATAGAGATGCCTAAACACTTACTCAGACAACAGTAATGGAACTCGCAACCTCAACGGAGTTCACTAGGTAACAAATACAGATACACACAGTACCATTAGTCTACGTAGAAGATCGCCAAGATACTCTGAGTACTCCAATCGTTACACAGTAATATTCAGACCAATAGTATAGTTATCTCCTGAACGTTATGAATTTATCAACAGAACCAAGATCGTCGGCAGACAACAAGAACGATAGACAAAACCAGATACGAACAAGAATGTAGAACACAGAGGTTATGCAAAAACGAACACTACCTCAACACTCAGACAGACAACCAGACGAACAGTCTAGCGATAACACGACAATAGGCCCAAAATCACATCGCCCTTTCTCTTTTTGAGCGCTTCTTTTCATTACTTTATATAGAAAGTACAAATAGGTGCGTAACCACCTTTCGCACGTGTTCTGCCACGATTTCCGTTACATCTGTCCCAATCCGACGGCCGACTAACACTGGCACGTCCGGTGGACTCGATCCCGCAAGTTGTACAAAATTATTGTTCGTCTATTATTCCTTCTAAATACATATTCCTAGCTAATCGGAAAGTACGGGCTATTTTTTCCTTGAGAGTTTCTACTATCTGTTTTAGAGTTTCCGGCTCTACTAGCTGTGCATCTATTCTAACAGAGCTTAGGGCTATAGCTTCGGTGAGCAAAATCTCGGCTTGTGTTTGCAAAAAGGCCTCATGTAGGTAGAACTCGTTAGACAGGGCTGCATCTCTTGAGACCTTCATTTCTTCCAGTTGCTTCTGCATATTGATTACTCTGTCCTTTTGATTTTTAAGCTGATTTTCTTTTCGTTCAATCTCCTGGTTTTGGTACTGTATAGTTCTGGAGTATGCGTCGCGTTCTCTTTTTAGATCTGTTATCAGCTTCTGTGTCTGGTCTTCTTGTGTTAGCTTTCGCCGTAAAATGTTGTTTACCTGATCGAAATCTAACTTAAATCTTTGGAGTTCCTCAGTGGTTCTCATCGCCAGCTCGTGCTGCTCTTGTCCTTTTTGTACCACTTCGTCCAGTGTTTGTCTTGTTTCTTCCAGCAAATTTCCTAATGCAACTCTGGCATCCTCCTTATCCTACAAGTCTAGCTTTAATTGACTAACTTCTGCCTGTGTTTCGGTTAATACGTTGTCTTTTTCGGTGAGCTTTGCCAGTGCTGTATCTCTCTGATTGATCAGCATTTCCTGTTCGGTGAGTTTTGTCTGTAGTTCCTTCAATTGATCTTGCAAGGATTGGTTTTCGGCTTTGGCAATTAGTAATTCTTCTTGTAGGGGGCTGATGTCAACTTCTAGCATGTCAACTTTATGTTGTAGCTCGTTGCGGATACTGTCTGTGGCGGCTTTCATGTGGATGGGCAATTGCTGAGATAAACTGATAAGAACTTGGCCCATATTGGCCAGTTCGGATAGTATTGGAATGGAAGGAAGGGGTAGCTGGGGTTGTGGTTGGGAAGTGGATGCGATGAGGAGCTGTTGGGAGTTTGGTGGAGAGTACTTGAGGGAGGAGGATGAGGAGTCGGCGGTTTCGGCAGGGTGAATGGGCTGGATGGGGATGATGGGTGGTTCCGGTGGGGGAGTGGGAGTTACGGTTTGAGTTGTTACCTGATTTGTGTTTTGTTGTTCCTGCTCCGCAAATGTGGATTCCACTACCTTAAGTAGTCTGTCCAATGCATCTTTAGCAGCTTGTTCTTCCTCTGTTTGTTGTTCTTCTTCATACTGTTGCTTTGATGTTTCTTCGGTCGATGTTGTTTCAGCTTCAGTACGAGTTTCTTGTTGTTGCTCCTGGGAAGATTGCGCAGAGGATTCATTCTACATAGAGGTTGTGGTGTCGTGGAATGTTTCGTCATCCTGTTTATCATCTTCTTTGTTGTCGTCCTTGTTTCCTTCAGCAGAGCCTTGTGCTTCATTCTCAGAAGAGTTAATTCTGATCCTTTTTCTGCGGAAAAGCTGGTTGAGTTCCTCTTCATCTTCTTCTTCGTCGTCCCAAAACTGTACTGATTCTTCGTGTCACAGAACTGGTCCTTGCGGTGGTGGTTGCGTTGTGAGTATGGTCGGAAAGAGGAATGAGATGATATGGGGCAATCTGGATCTCGGCGTACCTCCTTTGTTTACTTGTTTCATGATGGTGACGCATTCTCTGTGGATTCTGTGGAAGAAGTAAGACGCGAAGTTTATAGGTTCTCAGGTTGCTAGATCTATGGCTGAGTAGAATGGACGGGAGATGCTGTAAGTATGCTTTTGGAGGTTGAGGATGGCTACTAGGAATTGAAGGGCGGATCTTTCTGGTTCTGGTCGACATAAGATTGCGTATTCGTTGGATGAGTATCTAGGGAATAACTGGTTCATGGTGGCTAATGGAAAATTCGGGCCATTCTCTCGGCCTTGCGAAGGGAGTCCATACGACTCAGCGAAAGTTTGGAAGGTTATTACAGTTCGTGATGGAAGGGAGGTGATCGGCCATCTTTGATCGGTGGCAGAAGTGTTGGCGATGGCGGAGATGATTTGGGCGAAGAATGGGTGGGAATCCACTGAATGCCAAGGCAGTTCAGCGAAGTTTTCCAACCCACGTATGCGCAGGTACTCCCCTACGTCGGCAGGGAGCCCGTCACGGAAAGCGGCGTAATTAGCCAAGGCTTCCATGGCGCACACGAAGACACAGCATACAAGTACACAGAGCACAGGGTAAACACAGAGCACAGGGTAAACACATAGCACAATCACACAAACACAATAGCGTTTTTTTTAGCGAACTGGGGAAGGTTAAGTAGATGCTTTGCCGGGGAGAGCAATGAAGGATGATTAATCATTGCGGGGTATTGAAATGATAATTTTTTTCAACTGCCGTGTGCATGCATGAGTAGCTGGCAAGGGCAGGGCGGCTGTGGACATAAATAGGTTTCAAAACGTGGATATTTACAGACTTGAATTATTAAACTTGCACAAAAAGAAAAGAAAAGTGAACTCCAAAAAACGTGGCCAACCGCAAAATGTTTTAATGCGGGTTCGCTGTGTGTTGATACGGCCGCAACTTCAAACCGTTGATGACTTTCGGAAGAGGGTTTTCGGTCAACGTAGTCAATCGAAAAGTTGCTGGGCCCACTTGTTCTGAAATCCGGTAAGGGCCATACCACCGTAATTTGAATTTACCAACAGACCGATTCGACTTGGCATTATAAAAAAGGACAAGTTGTCCCACCATAAAAATTGGAGTTTTCAAGTGTCGAGCATGCGTCCGAGCTTGTCTTAGTTGTACTTCCTGCATAGTTAAAAAGTTATGCCATCGTTGTTCGTCTAACTCTCTGAGTGTATCCAACCAAAATGACAGTGAGTCTTCCGGTAGCAGTTTCTGAGCGATTGCTACTCGTAAACTTGGTATAACTATCTCCATTGGTGCTATTGCTTCTAATCCATAAGCTAGTTTGAAAGGTGTTAATCCGGTTGTTACCTTGTATGTAGTCCGATATGCCCATAACAGTGCAGGTAGCAGTTGATCCCATCTTTCCGATGCTTCTAAACTGAGTTTTTTGGAGCATATTCAGCAAGGATTTGTTTGTACTTTCGGCCAAACCATTAGCACGAGGATAATAAGGAGAACTAAACTTATGTGTGACTTGGAACGACTGTGTAAGTGCCTTCATTAAATTGTTGACAAAATGAGTGCCTTGATCTGTAACAAGTTCTAGTGGTAAACCGAAACGTGGAAAGACATCGGTTAGCACATACTTTGCTACCGCAACAACTGTAGCAGACCGTAAAGCCCATGCTTCTGCCCATCTTGTTGCATAGTCTGTACAGGTCAGTATGTAACGGTTGTTACTGAATACTGTTGGAGGTGCAATCGGACCGATAAAATCTAGACCCCACTTCTGGAAAGGTTCCAATGGTAAGATGGGTTGCAGAGGGAAAAGATGACGTTGCAGGGGCTATCCAGATCTTTGACAAGTATCACATTGGTTGATAAACTGTGATACATCTCGGTACATAGTTGGCCACTAGAGACCACTTTGCAGAATTTTCCGGTGTGTTAAGTCTGCAGCAAAATGGCCACCAGAAGGAATTGAGTGAGCCAAAGTAATAACTGAGTTAACTTCATGTGGTGGAATACATCGAAGTAAAATTCCGGTATAATCCACATAGTATAAGTCTCCAGCAATCAACCGAAATCGGCGACTGAAAACTGCAATTTTCCTGCGTAGTGCCGTAGAAATCTGAGATGGGATGCAGCCATCAGTGAGAAAGGTCAGGATCTGATCATAATATGTAGATGGTATAGGTGGGTCTGTAATTTCATCATTCGTTGGTTCAGAGACATAAATCACCGGAGTTGTGTCATCTATGCCTACCGGAGCTTCACCGGAATCTAAGCGGGAGAGGAAATCTGCTAAGGCATGTGAACTGCCTGGCCGATGAATGACTTCGTAGTAAAATTCCTGTAAAAGTAGAACCCATCATGCTAATCGTCCACCTAGATGCTGTTGCCGAACTAGATAGACAAGTGCAGCATGATCTACATGAAAAGTAAATTTACGGCCCAACAAGTAATGTCTGAATTTCTTGATAGAATACACTAGACCTAGACATTCTCTTTCTGTTACAGAGTAATTCTTCTCAACAAGGGCTAATCTTCGACTTGCATAGTACACTGGTCTGAACCACTTATCAGTTTGTTGCATCAAAACGCTTCCTATTGCTATATCTGAAGCATCAACAAATACATGAAATGGGCGATCCCAGTCCGGAGGCTGTAAGATGGGAACTTGTGTTAATAAACTCTTTAAACGATCAAATGCTATCTGACATTCCTGAGTCCACTCAAATTGTCGAGGAGTATTGGTGATTAGCTTGTTCAGTGGTATTGCCAAATGAGCAAGCCACCGTAGGTGTCGACCATGCCATCTTACTTGGCCCATGAAGCACATAACTTCCTTCGATGTAGTGGGCACCGGAGCTTCTAATACTGCCGTGATCTTGTCTGGATCTACTCGTATACCTTGTGCAGATACGATGTGGCCAAGTAGCTTGCCACATGAAACCGCAAACACGGATTTGTTTGGGTTCAAACAGAGTCTGTATTCTCTGCATTTTTCAAAGCAGCACCGTATATGGAACAGGTGTGCTATCATCTTACCGAAAATTGAAAAATCATTGAGATACACTTGCATAAACGAAGTAAGATAAGGAGAAAATATTACCTTTGAAATGTACTTGGGGCATTTCTTAATCCAAACCACATAATAGTACAAGCAAATACACCCCAATTGGTAATGAATGCAGTTTTTGGTATATCCTGTTCAGCCATTCTAACTTCATTATATCCACTGTATCCGTCTAAGAATGAATACATTTCGTGGCCTGCTACTCTATCAAGCATTGTGTCCAGAAAAGGGATTGGAAAAAGATCAGGCACTGTGGCTGCGTTCAGTTTCCGGTAATCTACACATATTCGTAATTGCTTATTCTTCTTAGGGACAATAACAATTGGAGAGATCCATTCAGCATGCTCTACTGGTACAATGAATCCAACTTTAAGTAGCCTATCAAGTTCTGCCTTTACCTGTGATGCATAGTTTGGATTCATCCGGTAGCTGGGTTGCTTGATCGGTCTTGCTTCTGGCTTTAGCACGACTCTATGCTGATGGATGCCGGGGTCCAATCCTTTCATATCCTTGTAATCCCATGCAAAAACGTCGGAGAATTATCGGAGTAGCTGGATTAAGCCTGCTTGAAATGTTTCCGGTAAGTTTTGCTTTATCTTCACATGACGCGGATGCTCTTTGTCGCCTAAATTATAAGTGATCAACTGATCTTCTGGAACATAAAATTGTCGAGGCTTCTCTATATCATCAGCTGGCTTAAAAAGTTGTTGCAGTTGAGCGTCATCTATAGCAGCAGTATCCTCCTTCTTTTCTTCTTCTGTTATAGTCATTACCGTACAAACTGCAGGGTTCCACTTATCTACAACAGATTGCAGATCAACGGTTCCTAGGGAAATCAAGTCAATGTTATTTTTTAGAAACTCTTTTTCTTCATCATCTGACAAACCATCTAGCATATGAACTGGTTCCGCCAAATACGGTCTAGCATGCAACTCGCAAGGTTGTATAGCATCTAATTTTACAATGTATTTATGATTTTTATCCTTAAAAGTGAGCTCTTGTGCAGACCAATCCTGTATCACCTTAGCGTGCTTCAACCAAGGTCGGCCAAAAAGGAGGTTGTAATCAAGAGTGGATTCCGGTAAATCCAGTATGACAAAGATCATTTTAAATGTTGTACCTTGTAAAGTGATTGGTACGTTTCGTACAAGTCCTATGGGATGGACTCTTGATTGGTCGGCCATTCTGACAAAAAACTAAACTGGTTCGATTTCATTCCACCCTAACCTTTTACATAGTGCAGCAGTAGCAATGTTGACTCCAAATCCTCCATCAATTAGCACCTGCGTGATTTTATGATTCTTATACCATACCGTAATTAAAGGAATTGAATGATCGACCGTAGAATCGGGTTCCGGTTGTACTGTTGCTGTCGTCGGAATGCAGGAAGGCACAGGACTGAATTGTTGTTGAAATTGCTGTCGAACTCCCGGTACTAGTGCAAGTAATTGGCCCAAAGGAAGAGTGATGGATGCTTTAGATAAAATTTCCTAGGCCTTTTGTGATTGGATTATTTCCACAGATTCCGAAGATGATGCGCCTGCTGAAGATGATGTGTCTGCCGCTGATGAGGTGCCTGCTGCTGCTGATGTACCTGCTGCTGATGATGTGCCTGCTGCTGAATTGGAATCCTGTTGTTGTGTTCCTTCTTCGGTTAACGGATTCTGGGTTACCGGAATAGGATCTAGGAAGACTGGAGGTTCTGCGGTGGTCCATTGACTAGCCTTGTTGTACATCCTTTGTTGTTCGCGTATGCCTGGTTCAAATAATTCTGCTGCAGGCTGTAGTTGTTTACCGGAGCGGGTCTGAAAAATCTGCAGCTTGCGTTTCCACTGGTGTAATTTGTACCATATTAGCCATTGGGTTTCGTCGTTCCTTCTTCCTCTGATCATATTCAGCCGCATCCTTACAGAATCTTCTAATGTGATCAAATTCATTATAGAAATGACAGCGCGGTGGTGGCAGATTGGGATTTTCCGGTGGTGGTCTGGTCTGCCAGCGGTTTGCATTATAGTTGTTATTTCTCTGTCCTCTGTAATTTTGATATCCTTGTTGCTGGTTGTTTCTCATTTGCGGAGGCACATAGTGATTAGCAGGCTGCCCTGGTTCCTGTATAATAGCATTGACAGTTGCGATTCCTTGCACTTTGGCGTTGTATGCGCAGTTTTCGGTGGTGTGTCCGGCAGTGTTGCAGATAGCATAGAATAGCTGATTAAGTGCACAAGTGGCACTAGTATGGCCTGAATTCTTGCATGTGATGCAGTATACTTGTCTGGTCATATCTTCGGCGACATTTCTGTTTGTTTTTAACCACTCCAGATCTTCTGTAAATCCTCCAACCTTGTTTTCCAGCTGCAGAGCCATTGCGATTACTGCATCTAGCGTCATAGCTCCTACACAACATATGATCATAATCTGTTTAAGTTGTGGAGTCAAGCCATTGATGAACCACTGAGTGATAACGACGTCTGGTAGGTTGGCATATGCTGGTGGTAACTGCCTCAAGTGAGTCCTGAATAGAGTAGCGTATTCCTGTACTGTTTGATTTACCTTCTGTCTGTTGTTTTGCAGATAGTCAAAAATTTTGGCTGGATTCTTCTTTAGCCTAAATCTTTGCAAAAAGGCATCTCGTACTGCTTCATAGGTGCCGAAGTGATTAATATCATATTCTGTAAGCCATCTAGCTGCTTCATTGATCAATGTAGATTGGAAGACAATAGCTTTATACGCCGGATCCGGTGGATGATTGAGAACTGCGTAGCTTATCTCGAATGTGCATACGTGAGCATCCGGATCATCTCCTGGGAACCCACCAAATTTAGTGTACGTCACTCCTGTCGGAGTCGGCCTTGGTGGGCATACTTGTTGTTGATGCTGCTGTTGTTGTTGTTGCCCGTTCATGGCGAGTGTATTGTGAATATCTTCTAGATTTCGGGGCTGAATATCTGAACTATAGGAATCTGTATCGTCGGACTGTGCACTTTCCGGTTCGATGATTTTACTCAGTATACTTCGAATCTCGGTTTCAAACAAAGTTCCTTCCTTCTTGATGTCGAGTGTAGGGCTGAAGACTCACCAAAAAATGGTAAACCGTCGTCGAAAAACTATGATTCTGTTACCGAAATATCATCGGAATGTGCCGAATTTATGCTAGAATAAGGTGTTTTTTCGCCTTCGCCAATTTCTTTGGCTAACGTGTTTCTAGTCGTAAACAAATTTGAATCTTTATCCAAGATTGTTAAACTAGCTTCAAACTACGTCTTGGTAGATTCTGGAGTTACTATATCTTCGACAGACTCTGCCGAAATAGTATCCGAATGTACCAGAGGCGTAACACGTTCCACCGGAATATGACCGGAATCACTTCTGACGTTCTTGACTTTCTTGACAATTGGGTTAGACCTAGTTGTACTTCTTCCTCCTGGAGTTATCTTTAGTAAATTAAGTACTCTAGTTTGATGGTTCTTGGGATACGTTTCACCAGATCGAGTAACCGGCATGTATCATCTTTTGTACTAATCACGTAGTATCACTATCGATAAAATTTTATAATCACGTTTCCACAACAAGTTTGCAACAATGTGGTTCTGTTGCTACTTTCGACAAACGAACGGTAATCTTGATGTTTGATTCCGACAGACGAATGACGATCTTGATGCCACTTTCCCCTAGACGACGCCAAGTGTTAAATGTTGAACGCTTCGTTCTAACTATTAGAAGGGCGTTTAATCGACTCTTGGGGGGGGGGGGGTTCTTGGGAGTGGTAGGGGTCTGTTATACAGAGGCCCTCTACTTAGTTCCCAAAGGTATTGTTCACCCTCAGCACTGTGATAATGCTGAGAATTCTATCGAATTGCCGCACTTAGAATTTACCGTCACAGTCTTAGCTCAACCAAACATACCAAATGCACTAAGATGCCATATTGCATCTACGCATAAACTAAGACATTTGGTATGTTTGGTTGAGCTAACACTGGAGAACGGGTTTCAACGATCAAACAACACCGTAACGCAGAGAATTTGAGAGTTCAACACACAGTACTGGAAACTCAGTACTCAACTTAGCAGATCCTTACTGCACTTAACTTTGCCACAGGCAGACAGATTCCAATGTTTACAACAACATAGTGTAAATCCGAATATCAGAACACTAACACAGTTGCTCGGAGTTCGCCAATTCTTGACAAAATTGTTCAAGAAGTCGTAATACACAGTGCGTGAGCTCAATCCAATAGAGATGCCTAAACACTTACTCAGACAACAGTAATGGAACTCGCAACCTCAACGGAGTTCACTAGGTAAAAAATACAGATACACACAGTACCATTAGTCTATGTAGAAGATCGCCAAGATACTCTGAGTACTCCAATCGTTACACAGTAATATTCAGACCGATAGTATAGTTATCTCCTGAACGTTATGAAATTTATCAACAGAACCAAGATCGTCGGCAGACAACAAGAACGATAGACAAAACTAGATACGAACAAGAATGTAGAACATAGAGGTTATGCAAAAACGAACACTACCTCAGCACTCAGACAGATAACCAGACGAACAGTCTGGCGATAACACGACAATAGGCCCAAAATCACATCGCCCTTTCTCTTTTTGAGCACTTCTTTTCATTACTTTATATAGAAAGTACAAATAGGTGCATAACCACCTTTCGCGCGTGTTCTGCCACGATTTCCGTTACATCTGTCCCAATCCGACGGTCGACTAACAGCACCTAACTGCTTTTCTCTGCGTTCCAGTACTGAGCTTCATATTGGATTGTTTGATAATATGCATCCCTTTCTTTCATCATTCCTGCTAATTCTTTCTTAAGTTGAATAGTCAGACCCGTTTGTGCTTTTAAGGCAGAATTCGCTTGAAAAAGATCGGCAGATGTAGCCTGTAATTCTACAGTAGTCTGCTTGGCCAAGTCAGCCATTTCTTGTCCTTTCTTTACTACCTCATCAAGCTCGGCGCGAGTTTCTTCCACCAAATTGCCGAGAGCAACCCGAGCATCGTTCTTGTCCTGCACCAATTGTTTTAACTAGTTGATCTCTTCATCGCGAGCGGATAAAAGAACATTCTGTTCATTTAAGGCAGCAAGTGCTGCATCGCGTTGGGCAGTCATGTTGTCCTACTCAATGATCCGGGCTTGAAGTTGTTGAATTTGAATCGGCAAGGCATGATTCTCTGCCTTGACCGCATTTGCTTCTTCCTGCAACGGAGCGATGTCGGCTTCCATCAAGTCAACTTTACCTTGCAATTCCCGCCTGAAATTCTCGGTTGCGAGTTTCAATTGAATAGGTAACTGCTGGGAAAATTGGATCAGTATGCGACCCATAGATTCTAGGTCATTAAACATCGGAGTCGGAGGAGGAAGAGCAGGAAGTGGTTGGAATGAAGAGGCTGAGAACAGATGAGGAGAGGGTGGTGGAGAGTAGTTGGGAGAAGAGGATGGAGGAGTAGGTGCTTCAGGAATGTCATTGGCGACGGCACTAGTAGTCACTGCACCAGGCTCAATAGAGTTGATTGGTGGAGGAAGGGGAATAAGAGTGTTTTGCACGAGGACTATTCCGGTTATATTCAGATTTGTTGCCTCAGCTTTGTCAAGCAGGACCTCAGCATTGGCAATCACTTCTGTAATGATTTCGGCGACAAGTTCTTTCAGAGTGGTCTCATCCTGTTGATGAGAATCTGCCCGAGAAGAGACCTCTTCGGATTCGTCCAGGGATGCACCATGTTCCTGCTGGTTGAGGGGAGAAGAGGGGACGGATGATTCAACATGAAGAGATGTTGCAGTGTCGTGGAAGACTTCTGTTTCATGACCGGTAGTTGATCCTTGCACCTGACTTCGAGAGGGACTAACACACTTGCGTTTTTGACAAAATAGCTGAAACAGCTCTTCATCGTCGTCATGCTCGTCCTCGAGCATTTGGGTAGATTCTTCATGGAAGAAGAAGGGAGCAGTTGGAGGCGGTTGCGCAGCTTGGAGTATCGGAAAGAGAAAGGTGAGAATATGGGGTAATCGCGTACGAGGAATATCGTTCTTGGCCATTTGTTTTGTGACAGTTACACATTCACGGTGAATACGCCGAAAAAAGAAAGATGTAAAGTTTACAGGTTCACGGGACGTAGTATCTAGCATCGAATAGAATGGTTGAGAAATACCATATGTGCCTTTCTGTGAATTCAGGGTCGCAACTAAAAACTGCAGAGCTGTGCACTCTGGTTCAGGTCTACACAGAATGGCATACTCATTAGATGAGTGCCAAGGAAACAAATCCTTCATGGTGGCCACGGGAAGAAGTGCACCATTTTCCAATCCTTCCTGAGGGAGTCGAAAACTTTTAGCGAACGCAGTTAAAGTAATGGCGACATGAGATGGTAAACAATCAATGGGCCAACACTGCTCGGTAGCAGGTGTGGCGGCGATGGCAGAAATGAGCTGAGCATGAAATGGGTGACACTCCACTGAATGCCAGGGCAATTCAGTGAAGCTCAATAGACCACGAGTGCGCAAATACCCACTCACTTCTGGAGTGAGGCCTGCACGGAAGGTAGCGACATTCACGAGAGCTTCCATGGTGCACATAAGTAAACACGAGAACAAAGAAAACACAGATCGCATAAACACTCAAACACAATAGCAATTATCAGTAAAAGAAACAAGATTAAGTAAAAACATAGGCAACATTAGGCGGCGCAAACCCTAATCATCGCTCAGTATTGGAAAGATATCCATCATGATTACAATATGCATGTAGGAGCAGAAACAGTAACACAGGGCGGCGATTAATTATATTTAGATATCAAAACAAGGAGATTACGAGTAGTGGTCAACCAAAAGATGGGGAGAAAAGAAAACAAGTGCCACGTGAAAAAGACTAAGGACACATCATCGGTCATCGGCCGATGAATGATATGGGTGAAGCTTAGAACCATTAATCACTTTTGGCAAGAGAACACCTGTTAAGGTCGCTAATCGAAAAGTTGCTGGTCCCACTTGTTCAACAATCCAGTATGGACCGAACCACCATAATTTAAATTTTTCGGCAGCACGATTGGCTTTGGCATTATAAAATAAAACAAGTTGATCAACCGTAAAGACATGGGTTTTTAGGAAGTGGTCATGAGTACGGGCTTGACGAAACTGAACTTCCTAGAGAGTCATGAAGCTTTCCAAGCGGTGTTCATCCAATGATCTGAGCGTATCCAATCAAAATGGCAAAGATTCTTTCGGTAGCAATTTCTGAGCTAATGCAACACGCAGGCTCGGGATCACTACTTCCATCGGCGCAATAGCTTCTATACTTGTTGAAGCCCAAAGTCAAGGACAAAGCATGGAAGCACATCAAAAGGTGGACACACAAGGAAAGGGAGCAAGTAGGGAGCTCCAAGAAGTGTATGTCAAATTTTCAGAAGAATCCCCTACAAAAATAGTGATTTTCATCACTAAAAACCATTGTAAATACCATTATCTATTTTTTGTAACTCCATTTTGTTCAAGCCGAGGAGTCCTCGAGCTTGAGGAGTATTAGAAGTACCATCGTACCAATTTTCATAATTTTTAGACTTCGTTTGAGCCCTCAAATAAGCCCTGGAACCTAATTTTTAACTAGGCCGGACACTAGGTCTGGACAGGGCCAAAACTAGTCCAAAAACTATAAAAAGAGCTAGAGAGCTCATTTTTGGGGCTAGCTTGTTAGAGAATAGAATTTTTGTAAGAGAACTCTTTTGCAATCTAAGCTTTCCATTGTTCCTCTCTTTGATCTTACTTTGTGCGCGTGTGTGTGTATGTGTGTGCATGTTTGTGTGCTTTCACTCACGCACTTGTGCCTTCACTTGCTCGTGGTCTTCATACCGGTCCTCACGTCTCCGCGGATTGACAAGTAAAGGAGGTGGTGCTTACGCTTGAGCTACACCAAATTTTGGCGCCGTTGCCGGGGAGAGAGCTTCGAGGACGAGCGTTGTGATGGTAAGATCGTGGATTTGCGACGTTGGAAGGTAAAAAAACTGTCATTTCAGTTCATTTTCTGTTTTTTCCCCTTCATCTTCATCATCATCATCATCTCCACCTTCTTCCATCTTCTTCTTCATAGAAATTTCTTGTTTTTTAGTGCATTTTCACCATTTTCATACCATTTTTCATGCATTATTGTGTGGGAAGGAGTTAGGAGAAGCAAGGGAGAGCAAGCGCTGTGTTTTTTTCATGATTTTCTGCTCATACGGAGCTCGCCATAGCCGGCGCTCAGAAATTTGAATTTCCCGCCAAAAAACGCGATTCTGTGATGAAAATCGCGATTCTGTGAAAATTCAAAATTTTTTGAAAAATCACGATTTTCAGTTTTCCCGCCTAAAAGTTGGTTGAAAAGAATCGCGATTCTGTGTTTTTTCTCAAAAAAACACGATTCTCTGCTCAAAATCGCGATTCTCAAAAAAACACGATTCTCTGCTCAAAATCGCGATTCTCACCAATCACGATTTTCAGCAAAAACACGATTTTGTGAAAAACACGACTTTCTGCTCAAAATCGCGATTCTCACAAATCACGATTTTCAGCGAAAAATACGATTGTGAGAAAAACACGATTCTCTATGACAAAATCGCGATTTTCATGCCAAAAACACGATTTTGTGAAAAAGGCGATTCTGTGAAAACACGAATTATTGCTCAAAAACACGATTTTGTGAATCACGATTTTGTGCTCAACATCGCGATTTTCATGTCAAAAACACGATTCTGAGAAAACACGATTTTCAGTCAAAAACACGATTTTGTGAAAAAAGGTGATTCTGTGTAAACACGATTTTTTGCTCAAAATCGCGATTTTCTAAAAACACGATTTTGTGATCAACATCGCGATTTTCAGAAACACGATTTTGTGATCAACATCGCGATTTTCAGAAACACGATTTTGTGATCAACATCGCGATTTTCAGAAACACGATTTTGTGATCAAAATCGTGATTTTCAGAAACACGATTTTGTGATCAACATCGCGATTTTCAAAAACACGATTTTGTGATCAACATCGCGATTTTCAGAAACACGATTTTGTGATCAACATCGCGATTTTCAGAAACACGATTTTGTGATCAAAATCGCGATTTTCAGAAACACGATTTTGTGATCAACATCGCGATTTTCAGAAACACGATTTTGTGATCAACATCGCGATTTTCAAATCACGATTTTCTGCTCAAAATCACGATTTTTTTTGACTTCACAGCATCGCGATTTTCAGAAAGTTCACAAAATCGCGATTTTCTCCAAAGGTCCTGTTTGCCTGTTTTGACCCCCAGGAGCCTGATTTGACATAACCTTCTCATCCAAAGTCCATTTTTTGAGCTCTATAGCTTGTTGGAAAGCTCGTTTCAAATCCTACACGATCTCAACTGTTTTTTTCAAGAATAATGCGTTGATTTTGAGATAGGTGGTCAAGTTCGAAGAGGGTTCATACATTGATAAGGAAGGAACCATGTATGTGGTTACCAACCAACCAGATAGGACCGATGAGTTTGGAAATATCATTCATGAGAATGAGATAGGAGACCTAGAACAAGGAAATATAGGACAAGGACCCCAGACTCCTAGAGGCAAGTCAGTTTTGACCCGAGTGATCACTCCAGACTGGATCCCTCAAGACAACAAAAGCATAGAACTATTTTTGAATAGAGAAACAGAGGAAGCCTTTTGGAGATTCAAGCCAGAACAACCTAGCCAATTGGGCATAGTCATCATCTACGAGTTCAAGGATCCAGAGATACCAGGAAAGGTTGTCTACCTGGATAACACATCAGAGAAAATTTTCTTGGTAACAGAACATGATAGACATGCATATACTTGGAAGAATGAATTGATTTTCCCCCCACCAAGATCCAATGTTTCCCATGGCCTCCAAGGAGTAGGATCATCCCACGCTCATGAAGCCCAGAGAGGAAGAACTAGAGAGAGACCTGAGGTAAGTTTTGCACACACCGTGGGCAGGAATAGAGCAGGATTTGAAAATGAAAGACCTGAAAGAGAGAGACATCAAGCACATAGGCAACAAAGAGATGAACAGGATTTTCCATTGCCTAGACCCCGAGAGTACCCAAGAACCCTTAGACCCATTCAAGTGATCAAGGCAATGAAGAACTATTTCGATGGGACAGGGGATCCTTATGATCATGTGGCCGAGTACAAACAAGTGCTGAGAGCCGAACAAATTGAGGACTGGTTCACCCAGTACGAGGCATTTGGTTTGACCCTTAAGGGCACTGCCTTAGCTTGGTTTCAACCATTGAGTAGAAGCAGCTATCACGATATAGGTCAACTGCTAGACGAATTCATTGTAGAATTTTCCAAGAGTGGTATCAGGCATAACACATCATCCTTGATCCACAGCTTCAAGCAGACTCCCCAAGAAACAGTGCGACTAGCAGGTAGAAGATTCAGACTGTATCTAGAAAGATGCCCTGCTCTAGAGTTACCCACTCCGGCCAAACAAGTGGCTTTGTTCTTAGATGGCTTACTGAGCACCAAGTTAAGATCATATGTGTACTTGAAAGATCCTAGATCCATAGAAGAGTGTGTGCGGACGTGCATAGACATAGAAGATAACTTGGGTGAGGAGTTAGGATTGTCCAAACTCTACAAAGATTCGGATAGTTCTACTAGTCATACTTCAAAGATCTCCACAGAAATAGAAGAGATAGCTGAGCAAGTTGCCAAGAAGCTGGGAGTCCAAAATAAACAAACACAGAGAGTCACTCCATTGAATCGGTGCTATACTTGCGGAGGTGACCACATGGCTAACGTATGCCCAACGCAAAACCAAAATATTAGAGAAAGGAATGCTCCCTATTGTACTATTGAAAGGAAGTACACAAACCATACGGCTCAAGAATGTCCCTACAATAGGCAGGCTGTTAGACAGAATTATCAACAACCTTATCCACAAGGTAGGTATCAGAACCAATACCAACAGCCATATTATAGACCACAACAACAATATCAGGTACCATATAGGCCACAACCTGTCTTGGGAAACCAACCACCAGCTCTAGCCAACGTGATTCCAGTCAAGTATGCTGTGGGAGAGGAAAATCCAAATAGAGCTTTGGTGCCACTAACCCCATTGATACCAGATAATGACTCTCATGCTCATAGTTCAGACTACTCCCATGAAGGTAGTCCACATGCTTATTACACAGAGTCACCTGAACATAGTGAGATTTACTCGTATCAATATGAGGCACCGCCTATGGAGCAAAATTGGGAGCCAGAATACTCCAATGTCATGTACACAAATCCTAACCCTAGGCCCCAGTTGAGACAAATGAGACCACAAGCCCCTAGAGGATCTTGTTTCAGATGTCATGGTGACCATTTCATTCGTGACTGTCCCCACCCACCATCTCCGAGTCAAGGACAGGCTATCACAATACAAGCTTTTTGTCCTGATTGTGGCAAAGACCATCTCCCCAGAGATTGTCCAAGAAACCCCTCCAGTGCACCCAAGATTACACCCATTAATGTGGTAGGCTTAGTGGCAGATCCAAGTTCAAGTAGTAACAATGTGGCTCCTATACAAGCGGTCACTAGAGCACAAGCCTTACAGCAGGATAAACCAACAGAACAATCAGAGTCGAGTGAATCAGGAGAGCCTAGTAAGAGGAAAACAAGAACATGGAAGGATACCAGAGAGAAGGCCAATCGCAAGTGGAATAAAAAGTTATCGGAACTAGAAGAAAGTTTAAAAGAAGCGAAAACAAAAATAGAAGACATTGCATCTCAAAGCCCCTCGCATGCCGAAACTCCATCCACTCCACCTCATCCCACCCCACCACCCATTGTAAATAGACCGCAACCAGGGTCTGTTCTTGCAGATCCAACCCTAGAAGGCTTGGACATGATGTTCAAGGCCTACCAGGCTCGACTTCAAGAAGGGCCTACAGCGGCAAACCTAGACAAGAGTTACCCTAGAGCAGATTTAGAGATTGAACGGATGAAAATGTGCATGAAAATGGTAGAACAAGCTCAAGCCATACTTGAGACTATTCAAAAGTTCAATCAAACAAACTCTATCAAATCAGATTTGCATTTCCAGGGCTTACTAGAAAGATTAGAGCAATTGGTAAACAAACCACAAGTTTCTTTACCTCCACAGGCTCAACCAATTATTGAGAGAAGAAGCTCACCACCAAGGGGAGCTTATGTTCCTAATTCAACAGATGCTGGAATACCTCCTTCAATTCAACAGTACTCTCAAGAGTTCTTGCGAGAAATACAGGAAGATAAATGGGCCAAGGAGAAGGGTAATTCCCCTCCTATTCCTGAGATTGATGATCTTCATGATCAATTTCCCCAAGACATTCCATCTATTTACGAAGATGAAGCAGAACAAGAAGACGAAAGATTAGATTTTGAATCTAATACCTTAGAAGAACTGCCTCAATTTCCAGGCCCATGGGAATCTGAATCACTCCAGATTAGAGCTCCCACAATACTAGTAAGAAATGAAGACTCAGTGGTTCCAAGGAACACGGATGTCGTGAAGAACACTAAGGTTCAGTGTCATCTCACTGTAGAAGAGCTGCTCAAAGCAAAACCTGAGTTATGGAATCATGTGAAGGATCAGGTCCCAGAACTTGATTCCAACATGCCAAAAGCAGGCTCCAAGCAAAGGGTACCAGAGATACCTCTAGACAAAATAGGGGACATGTGTGAGGGTGAAGAAGGTAATACTTATCTTCCAATCACCTACCAAGGTTACACAACAAAAGCAATCATAGATTCAGGTGCTGGTGTTGCTATTGCGACCACCTCCTTGTGGAAGCAATGGGGCAAGCCCACATTAAGACCAACTAGAATGAAGCTTCAAATGGCTGATGGTCATTTTGAAAGACCTCTAGGATTGCTAGAAGGGATCACTCTAACCACTTGTGGTGTAGAGTTTGAGCACACATTTGCTATATGTGACTTTGAGAAAAATAATGTCTATGAGATGATCCTAGGAAGACCCTTCCTACGACAATTGCAAATAGTACAGGATTGGGGAACTAACTCCTTGTACTTACAGCACTTAGGGGTCACCACCAAGGTCAATTTGAAGGATTACACCTTCAGAGATGTACCACCCCTACAGTGGAATTCTATCCACAAAGTGAAAGAAGATTCCATCTCTGTGCATTCTGAAAGTTCACCTGATCCATCATGGCTGCATGAAGATACTCATTTGTGGATGTGCAAGGTCGCAAAGGAAGAGGAAAAACGTTTAAAGGCAAGAGAAGAAGGAACTTCGCTAGGAGATAGACCAGTTAGGGACCCAGCCTACACACCGATGATCTTTCCAGATGAGGAGTTTGAGCCTCATGGCTGGCCAGAAATCTTAGCCACCATGGACATTGCTGTCAATGAGGAACAATGGACACCTCATTGTGATGAGGAGGGTTATGATATCTCAGTGTTCATGTGTCAACCCTTGCTAGAAGAATGTGACCCTAGTGATGTCATAGAAGAAGAAGAGAATGACGATGATCTGGAGTCTATTGTGATGGATAGTTGCTTTAACTCAGAGCAGCACTATCTAGAAGATATAGGAGTGTTCACCCAGAAAGAAGAAGAACCTCTCACAAGTATTAAAACGGTAAGCTCAAAGGATGGAAGCGAAAGTAGTCAAAAGAAAAAGAAAAGAAAAGCAGTGAAACAAGAAGAGGAGGAATCATTGTTTGAAGTACCAGAAAACTTCAAGAAATATGAAGTTGACGACCGCAAAATTTTGGTACGAATGCCTAAGAGAGAGGCCATCATAGGAGAATCATATGATAATAAAGAAAAGACCAAGAAGATTGTAGTGACCATTGAAGAGAACGAAGAGAGATGCACATATATAGGAGATGACCTAAGTGCAAGAGAAGAAATGGAGCTCATAGCTCTATTAAGGGAATATAGGGATGTGTTTGCGTGGCACTACAGAGACTTGAAAGGGGTAGATCCAAGAATTTGCTCTCATACTATCCCCATGACTGCTGATGCCAAGCCCACCAAACAGAAGCCCTACACATATAATGATACCTATGCAGCCAAAATAAAAGAAGAAATTGATAGGTTGATTGAAGCTGGATTCATCTATGAGATTGAGCATACTGAATGGGTGTCCCCCATTGTAGTAGTGCCCAAGAAGAACGGAAAGTTGCGAGTGTGCATTAACCTGAAAAAAGTTAATGCCGCTACAATCAGAGATAGCTATCCGCTTCCAATCACCGAACATTTATTGGAGCGTGTGGCAGGCAAGGAAGTTTATAGCTTTCTTGATGGATTTTCAGGTTACAACCAAGTAGCCATTGCCCCAGAAGATCAACACAAGACGGCTTTTGCCACCGAATGGGGAATCTTTGCATTTCGTGTGATGCCATTTGGGCTCACCAATGCACCTGCAACATTCCAAAGGCTCATGTGTCATGTCTTCAAAGAGTTCTTACGAAAGAGCTTAGAAGTGTATGTGGATGATTTATGTGCTCATTCCCAAGAAAGAAGATTTCACATCCCTGAGCTCAGATAGATCTTCAACAAGTGTAGAGAATATCGAGTGTGTCTGAACCCAGAAAAGTGTGTGTTCATGGTGCGTCAAGGTAAAATCCTCGGTCATATTGTTTCTAAGAATGGAATCTCAACGGATGAAGATAAGGTACGAGCCATAGCGGAGCTGCCAAGGCCAAGGAATGTTAAGGAGGTACAAGCCTTTATGGGCCATTGTGGATATTACCGTAGGTTTATCCACATGTACGCGATCATAGCTAGACCCCTTTATGCCTTGTTGTCTAATTTTGAGTGGAACGACGAATGCGAGAATTCTTTCAATGAACTGAAGAAACGTTTGTGCACAGCACCAATATTGACCACTCTTGATTGGAATAAGCCATTCCATGTCCATGTGGATGCATCCAATCATGCCATAGGATGTGTGCTAGCACAACCCACAGGTGAAGGGAATTTAGATTTGCCCATAGCATATGCTAGTAGACAACTAAACCCAGCCGAAAGAAATTATACCACAACCGAGCGAGAAGGGTTAGGCATGGTATATGCTGTAAAGAAGTTTAGACACTATTTATTGGCCAACAAGTTCAAGTTTTTCACTGATCATCAAGCTTTGTTATATTTGGTCAATAAACCTTGCAATACTGGACGCTTAGTAAGATGGTTCCTCTTACTAATGGAATATGAATTTGAAGTTGTTGTCAGGAAAGGTAGAACCCACCTTCGGGCAGATCACCTTTCTTGCATCACTTCAGGAGAGTCACCGCAAGGAGTGTCTGACGAATTACCCGATGCTTATCTGTTCAATTTAGAAGTTGTTCCTAAATGGGCAAATAAGTTGGTACCAGTCCTAACCTTTGGCCCTGCAAATAAGAATGTGAAAACATCACAAGAAGAAATTGTAAAATCACAAAAATATCACATATTAGCAGGAAGCATGTACAAACAAGATACGGAGGGCGTATTAGCTTGTTGTGTCGAGGATGATGAACATAATAGTTGGTTGCAGCAAGCTCATGAAGGATTGCTAGGAAATCACTATTCTAAACAACGAACATTGCAGAATCTAAAGCGTTTAGGAGTGTATTGGCCTAGCATGGACAAAGAAATACATGAGTGGATTAAGAATTGTCCAAGGTGCAGAGAGAGACCCCCAGTGGAGCATGCGACCCTTTATCAAGTGTCATTAATTCCAGATTGGAGTGCTCCATTGGTAGAGTTTATGAGATCGGGAAAATTACCCAAAGAGGCTAGTCTAGCAAGAAGAAGAAGCATGGAGCAAGAGGCTTGAGGCTATGCCCTAGTAGGAGACAACCTATACCGAAGAGGCAAAGATGGTTACTTAAGACTGTGCGTTCACGAATCAGATTATTTGAAAGTCTTAGAAACTGCACACAGCGGTGTTGCAGGTGGACATTTTGGTCCTGACCGAGTGATCAAGACCATTCTATTCTCAGGACTTTGGTGGCCCACTCTTCATATGGATGCACATACCTATGTGAAGAAATGTGACACATGCCAACGTGCACAATATCCAGTGAGAAAAGACGAGATGCCCTTGAGGCCAATGATGGGAGGACGTGCATTTTCGAAGTGGGGCATAGACTTCATAGGTCCTATTAACCCCCCAGCTAGAAACTCCCATGCAGAGTACATCATTGTAGCCACAGATTACCTTACAAAGTGGGTAGAAGTCAAAGCCACAACAAAGAATGATGCTCAGACTACGGCTAAGTTCTTATTCGAGAATGTGTTCACGAGATATGGACTACCAATAGAGTTGGTGAGCGATAGAGGCACACACTTCTTGAATGAAGTCATTGAAAATCTTCTCCAAGAATTCTTGGTGATACATAAGAAATCCGCCCCCTATCATCCACAAGCCAACGGACAAGCCGAGAGTACCAATAAGATCCTCTGTAACGTATTGACAAAACTGGTGAATAATAAACGCTCTGATTGGGACAAACAACTTCATCATGCTGTTTGGGCTTATCGAGTTGCCTACAAAACGGTACTCAACGCCACCCCATTTCAGATGGTCTTCGGACAGAACGCTGTGCTACCATTAGATTTCTTAATCCCTGCCTTAAAAGTAGCACAAGAGTATGAGTGGAATGGGCATGAATTGTCCTCTAGGATCTTTGATCTCGAACGCTTGGGTGAAATGAGGCTACGAGCGGCAGCAGGCATCTACGCTGCAAAGAAGAGGCAAAAGGCATACTTTGATGCACACATCAAGGATAAGGGATTGAAAGAGGGAGATCTAGTGTTGGTATACACACTAAAACAACATGCCCGTAAGTTGGAAAAAAGAGGATATGGACCCATGATCATTAATAGAATTTCCACTAGTGGTGCAGTTTAGTTGGCCACTCTAGAAGGAGATATCTTGCCAAACTATATTAGTGGCTGCAGAGTCAAGCTATATCAAGAACCTCTTACTGAGGATATGCTAATGAGACTCAACACTGCTAAGAAGCGAAAAGAAGAAGAGTTAAGAGTGAGAGAAGAAGCACAGGTAGAGGCCAGAGAGCGTATTAGGCGAAATAAGTTAAGGCGATTAGGCCTAGATGTCAACTCAAAAGCCCCAAAATATCACATGGATATGTGTCAAAAGTCAGGCATTGCGACTTCTCAGGTCATTGACCGAAGACCCTTTGTGACCATAGAGATAGGACAAGGGAAGGGTGCAAGGACGGTGAAAGCATTGATTGACTCAGGTGCAGCAAGTAGTGCAGTTAGACTTTCCTACTGCCAAGACTTGGGGTTGAACATCAATCCCATAGAAGCTTATCTCATAGGATTGGGAGGTGTGGAAACCCCTTGTTTGGGCGAGGTGGAACTTCCCATCTACCTTCAAGATGTTCCAATGAAAGTCAAAGTGCTAGTATGTCAAGATGAGAACCTTACAGAACCACTTGTCTTGGGTCAAGATTGGATCTATGACCATGCAGTTAACTTAAACCTAAGAAGTCAAATTCTTCAAGTTTGGGTACATGAACAATGCATTACATTAGAATTAGAGAACTGCATGCTCCTAGATCATGGCACCACACACTCTCTTAGTTCTTCCAAAACTAATCATATGAAAGAAGATGTTGTATGTGTCAAAAGCTCTATGATGCAGAAGGAGTCAATCGTGGAAGACCAGGTTCGAAGGCGGGTGGATCTTTCTTCTTCTCCAAAGACTCAAGTAGCCACAGTAGTGAGCCCACCACACAAGCAAACACAACCGTTCACGACAACCGCTACATCAAATAGAAAGACACCATTCGATAAAAAAGCGGTTCCGGGCATGAAGCAAATCTGGGTACGCAAAGGAGAGCAACCACCAGACTTACCCCCACAAATCCCATCCATGCACACTAACCAGGCCAGAAGACGAAGGAAGCAGCTCAGACAAGCTCCATCACAAGGTATCCAACAAGTTTGGGTGCCTAAGAAGTTAGCTGCAGCTCAACAAGGGCAATTACAGATGTGGGTACCTAAGAAGATCCTACACCCACAACAACCTTTGTTCTCCCACATGCAAAAGGTTTCAACAAAGAAGCCAAAAAGAGAAAAGGGTAAGAACCACGTACAGAGACCAAAGGAAGATCAAATCAGCTCTTCAACATTAGTAGGAAGACATGCAAAAAGGATATGGGTTTGGAAGCCAAAAGTGCAAGTAGCCTCCACCGAACCAAAGCATCAACCACACTGGATACCACAGTTCAGAAAGCATCCAAAGAGAAAGACGCCTGAAGTGACCTCTACAGTGCCAAATGATGTTCTAAAATGGACTCCAATCAGGAGGATTACATCAGTTCGAGACTCAATGGATACCTCCACCAAGGTCGGCATCAACCTCCACAAATAACATCGAAAGCCTCGAACGAGCAACAACCATGTGCTCCTTGCACAACCCTGTCTTTTGCACCATTTAGGTCATGCATTTCCAAAGTATGCATTAATATAGGGCCACATTACACGGCCGTGCATAGACACACTTGAGAATCCCATGCACAAGAGCACAGTGACATATGTCGAACATTTCTATTGATACTAACTTTTGTGTTCTTGTTTTGTGATATCCTTTTTTCTCAAAAAAAAAAAAAAAAAAAAAAAGAAAGAAGTGGGAGAGAGCTTGTTCCCAGGTTTGGCTTATGAAACATGAATGAGTCATGCTTAGTTGAAGGTGGAACTGTTGATTACTAGGCATTTATCAATTTGGATCGTAGTGTGTCTCGGCCAGCAGTGAGATTATTGCTGCCTTATCTGGTAGATGACACGCATTTGGCATGAACATGGCATCTACGACTATGATTTTCTCTTACCATGGTAGGAATGAAGAGCTCGAAGGTCCGCAACTTGAGTGATGCTTAACTACTTCATGTACCAGAGCATCCAAGGAGATATCTGCAAAAGGTAGTTCTGGAGGAGAAGACTCCTGCATATGGTGAGCTAAAGAGAATATGTGAAACTCAGCTTGGTGTAGTTACCCGATGTTGCTTGCCAAGGAATATAAAGCAATTCAATTCTCAGTATTTCCTGAACCAGTATGGAACAGTAGCACTGGTGAATGGTCTATGTCAATCAGCATGGTAATCTCTTAGAAACCGGCACGTGTCCAATATTCCTCTGAGTGTCAATATAGGGAAGTGAACGTGCATGAGCCCAAGCTCAGAAATGCACATTGTTAGTGACAAATGTTGCTTTGAAAAGAGGAGAGGGGATCCACCACTCAAAAGATCTCATCAGTGGACAATCAACATGGACATTCATCAACAAGGTTCCATCCCAAAGGCCGAGTGTACAACACGAAGAGACAAACATCCATCAACCTTCTCCATGGTAAGTATCTTTACTCTGGAAACACCATAACCATGATAGTTTAGGAAACCTCTTCGTCATCATACCCTTGAGCACTTAGCTCAAGAACCGCAATTTTTGCACCATACTTCTTCCAATGCATTTTCCAAGTAAGCATGCGTAGGGCTACATTACAAGGCCGTGCACAAGGCACATACTTTTTTCAACCCAGGCACGAACACACTTACCCATCATTCATTATGGGTTATGAGTAGTTGGCATGACTGCTCTCAACATCATCTTTGGAAGAGCTAGCGGACGTCATGGGAACAACATCCGTATCTCTGAAGCAAATTGAAGCCAGTAGTTGCTCCAAATCACTCTTGACAACCTCTTTTGAGCAACTTGCAGTTTTGAAAGCTCACAACGACACATTCTTGCTGGAATCCAAGGAACCAGCTCATACAACGGATGGACACCACCTCTTAAAGCACTACATAGGACACCCTTCCAACAACGGTCTGTCAGGGACCACAGACTCGAGAGGGGGGGGAGTGTTGAAGCCCAAAGTCAAGGACAAAGCATGGAAGCACATCAAAAGGTGGACACACAAGGAAAGGGAGCAAGTAGGGAGCTCCAAGAAGTGTATGTCAAATTTTCAGAAGAATCCCCTACAAAAATAGTGATTTTCATCACTAAAAACCATTGTAAATACCATTATCTATTTTTTGTAACTCCATTTTGTTCAAGCCGAGGAGTCCTCGAGCTTGAGGAGTATTAGAAGTACCATCGTACCAATTTTCATAATTTTTAGACTTCGTTTGAGCCCTCAAATAAGCCCTGGAACCTAATTTTTAACTAGGTCGGACACTAGGTCTGGACAGGGCCAAAACTAGTCAAAAAACTATAAAAAGAGCTAGAGAGCTCATTTTTGGGGCTAGCTTGTTAGAGAATAGAATTTTTGTAAGAGAACTCTTTTGCAATCTAAGCTTTCCATTGTTCCTCTCTTTGATCTTACTTTGTGCGCGTGTGTGTGTATGTGTGTGCATGTTTGTGTGCTTTCACTCACGCACTTGTGCCTTCACTTGCTCGTGGTCTTCATACCGGTCCTCACGTCTCCGCGGATTGACAAGTAAAGGAGGTGGTGCTTACGCTTGAGCTACAATACTGTAAGCAAGTTTAAACGGAGTTGTTCGGGTTGCCACTTTGTACGTGGTCCACTATGCCCATAATACTGCAGGTAGTAGTTGATCCCAATGTTCCGGACATTCCAGGATCAATTTGCTGAGCATATTCAACAGTGTCTTATTGGTGCTTTCAGCCAGACCATTAGCATGCGGATAGTACGGTGAGCTGAATTTATGCATAATCTGAAACGTTTGAGTCAATACTTGCAGTAAGTTGTTTGCAAAGTGTGTTCCTTGGTCCGTCACGAGCTCTAGAGGTAATCCATAACACCGGAAGACATCCTTCATCAAACATTTTGCCACCGAAACAACTGTGGCAGACCATAAAGCCCAAGCTTCCGCCCACCTAGTGGCATAATCTCTACAAGTCAATATGTATCGATTGTTGGTGAGGGTCGTTGGTGGTATTATTGGGCCAATAAATCTAGACCCCACTTCTGAAAGGGTTCCAAAGGTAAGACAGGTTGAAGGGGAAAGAAGTGTCACTGCAAGGGTTGTCCAGTCCGTTGACAGACATCGCACTGCTGCACAAATTTAACCACATCTCTGTACATGGTAGGCCACCATAGCACACTTTGCAGAATTTTCCGGTGAGTAAGATGGGCTGCGAAGTGTCCTCCCGAGGGTAATGAATGAGCCATGGCAATAACGGATTCCGCTTCATGTGGAGGAATGCATCTAAGTAAAACACCAGTGTGATCTAGGTAATACAGTTGATCCACAATCAACCGGAATCATTGACTATAGACCGCAATTTTCCACCACAGAGTAGTGGGGGAGCAAGGAGGAAGAGAACTGTTGGTGAGGTAAGTTAGTAACATATCATAATATGAAAGAGCAACAGGAGGTTCACCAGAGTCTTCAGTAGTTGTCTCGGTAACGTAAATTGCTGGTGTAGTGTCATCAACCCGTACAGGAGACTCACTGGAATCTAGTCGAGATAGAAAATCCGCCAAAGCATATGCCGTGTCCGGTCGATGAATAACTTTGTAATCAAACTCTTGTAGCAATAATACCCATCTTGCCAGTCTTCCGCCTAAATGTTGTTGCTTGACCAAATACAGGAGTGCGGCATGATCCACATGGAAGGTAAATTTTTGTCCCAACAAATAAGGTGGGAACTTCTTAACAGAGTACACCAACCCGAGACACTCTCGTTTGGTCACTGAGTAGTTTCTTTTTGTAGGAGCTAATTGGCGACTTGCATACTATACAGGCTGAAACCATTTGTCAGTCTGCTGCATTAATATGCTACCAATGGCTATGTCCGATGCATCCACAAAGACATGGAATGGATGTTCCCAATCAGGTGGTTGCAGAATCCGAGCCTACGTCAATAAAACCTTTAAACGATCAAATGCATTTTGGCACTCCTGTGTCCAATCATACTACCGTGGAGCGCTGGTCATAAGCCTGTTAAGTGGTGTTGCTAAATGAGTTAACCACCGTAAGTGCCTGCCATGCCACCGGATTTGGCCAAGAAAGCGCATAACTTCTTTCGGTGTCTTTGGGATGGGTGCCTCCAACACGGCGGCTGCTTTATCCGGATCTACCTGTATTCCGTGTCTGGAAATGATATGACCAAGCAGTTTGCCTCAGGAGACCGCAAAAACAGATTTGGTAGGATTCAAGCATAATCGGTACTCTCGACATTTTTCAAAATAGAACCGTAAATGATACAGGTGAGCAGAAATGTCTCCAAATAAGGAAAAATCATCCAAATAAACTTGCATAAATGTGGTCAAGTAGGGTGAAAAGACTTCTTGCATACATCTTTGGAATGTACTCGAGGCATTTCGTAAACCAAACCACATTACAGTACAAGCATAGACACCCCAGTTCATGATAAAAGTTGTCTTCGGTATGTCCTGTTCCACCATCCTCACTTGGTTGTATCCACTGTAGCCATCCAAAAAGGAATACATTTCGTGACCTGCTACCCTATCAAGCATTGTATCCAGAAAGGGGAGAGGGAACGGATGCGGTACAGTGGCGGCATTGAGTTTTTGGTAGTCGACACAAATAGGCAACTGTTTATTGTTTTTCGGGACGATGACTATTGGAGATATCCACTCCGCATGCTCAATTGGCACAATAAATCCCACCTTCAATAAACGATCAAGTTCAGCCTTAACCTGGGCCGCATAATTAGGATTCATCCTATAGCTCGGTTGTTTAATGGGTTTCGCATCCAGTTTGAGTACCACTCTATGTTGATTAATCCTTGGGTCAAGGCCCTTCATGTCTCTGTAGTCCCAAGCGAAAACATCTGAGAATTCGCGAAGTTGTACCAAAGCATCTTGGAATTTCGCTGTTAATCCTACCTTGATTTTTACACGCTTTGGGTTAATCGTGTCTCCCAAGTTGTACGTTACCAATTGATCTTCTGGTACATAAAACTTTCTTGCAGAGTGCGACTATTGCAATATTCACATCAGACCCGCCATCAATTAAAACTTAGGTAATCTTCTGGTTTTTATACCAGACGATGATCAATGGGACTGAATGATCCACCGTAGAATCCATTTCCGGTTGTATGGTCGCAGTCGCCGGAGTACATGAGGGTCCCGAGCTAACCTACTGTTGGAATTGTTGTCTTACTCTTGGAACTAATGCGAGCAACTGTCCCAAAGAAAATGTGATTGAAGCCTTAGATAGGACGTCCCCAATCGGAACCGGTCGAAGTGGAATGATTGGTTGTGGTTGCTGCTGTTATTGCTGTTGAAACTACGGTTGCGGCTGTGGGGGTGTTTGTTGTTGTGACTGTGAACCACTCATGGTGCTATTGTGAGTAGTATTGTCGTTATTTGTACGTTGAGGGGGTGTCTCTTGTCCTTTAGAATCTGTATTATCAGTCTGCTCACCTTCCGGTTCAAAAATGGCATTAAATCTCTTACTTATCTCCAAATCAAATAGTCTATCCTCAACTTTGGTATCGAAATTAGGTAAGCTTGCTCCGAAGAGTGGTGAACGTAATACGGGTCCACCAGGTAGCACCGCACTATCACCGAAAAATTTCAAATTCCCACTAAAGGGTACCGAAATTCCACCGGAACTTATCGAATTTTCACCGCACCAAGTTACCTTTTCACTAGAAATGGTCTCACTCGGTAACACAACTTTATCACCAAAAATGGTCAAATTCTGACCAGATAGTGTCGGACTAACTGCACACTGCATCTCTGTACACCCAGAAGTCAATGTACCTTCTTCAGAAAGTATCCGGTTCACACCGGAATTCACTGGAATCTCATCATGTGTCACCGAACTAGCATCGGAATCACTGCTAACTGGCTCCGATCCTTCTGCAACAGGACTTAACTAGCCTGTACTTCCACCACCTGGGGATGTCCCTAACATATTTGGAACTGCCCAAGGATGTTGATCTCTCCTATACTTTGGATAGGACTCATCGGAATGAGTAACCGGCATATATCACTTCTTCAACTAGTGGTTACTATTCTCCACCGCTTGCCTTGCGTAGTGCTCTTTCCTTACTGATTATTCCATCTTCCCACAGATGGCGCCAGTGTTAAAAGGACTTATATCAAGTCGCTTTTAACCTCTTTTCGGGTTCTTGGGGATGGTAGGGGTCTGACCGTGCAGAGGCCCTTTATCTGATTTTCCCAAATTAAATAACTTCTTACACAATACTTATCCCTCAAAGACGACAACCTACGCGATGTAGTTAATGTCTTCGATTACAGTTATTGTTACACAGTAAAAAAATTTATCGCGTGAGTTAATCACACAAAGGCAAGTGAACTTATTACTATGAATATGCTTTTACTCTGTTAACACTTAATACTGCAATTCAACGAACAAATATACTGAAAATATCTGCAAACTCCGCATAGAGCATCTCCGAGGTCGTCATCCAGACAGAGAGTCTGACAAACTTCGTCTCTCTATGCCACAACACCGTAATGCCCTTTCATTAATGGATAAAAGGTTACAACTAATCGATATGCCCTTTCGGTGCGTGTGATATATGAAAAATAAGATTACATTATTCCATCCGGCAGCCTAACACTCCCTATCTAGAGTTGTCTAGATCACCATTTAAGCTCTACCTTGAGAGCGCACGGGTGGACAATGCCATCATCTTTGTACTTGATGCTAGTAGAAAAATTGTTGAGATATTGCGTAACTATTGTCTTACAAGATAGAGAGATAGATAGATAGATAGATAGATAGATAGATAGACAGATAGATAGACAGACAAACAGATAGATAGATAGACAAACATAGATAGATAAATAGATAGATAGATAGATAGATAGATAGATAGATAGATAGATAGATAGATAGATAGATAGATAGATAGATAGATAGATAGACAGATAGACAGATAGATAGACAGACAAACAGATACTGTTGGGGGATTATTGGAAAAGAAGGGATTTGAGTGTTTGTAGGAGAAAAGGGAAAGAAAAGAAGAAAGATACACACTGGAAGCCTCTACCGATTGATTATAATAAGACAAATACAATGTGAAGCACAATACAATCCAATGCTTCTGTGCAAAGTCCCACAAAGTGCTCAATTACAAAATACCAAATACCCAAGGGCTTGTTGCTGCTGGCTTCCTCTGCACCAAACCTCCACCTTCTCCAAGCCTGCACTTGTGCACACCTTGCACCAAGCTTCCACTAAGGGGGAGGGATGGATACCTTCTGTCAGCATGCACACACTTCAATGAGACCTTGGGATCCTTGGGGGACTAGCTTAGCACTCCTCTGCACACTTCCTTGGTCACTCTTCATGCACACCTTGCACTTCATTTCTCTGTGTCGCACACTGTGTGTCTCTTGCACTTCTCCCTCTTGCTCCACTTAGACTATGCTTACTCTTGCTTAGTTTTAGAATAGTCCAAGAATAGTCCTTCCCTTGATTTGAGTGTCGATTCTCGTGCGCTCCTAACTGCAAGAGTATCTTGGTGCTCACTTTGATGTCCCAAGATTGTCTTCACAAGTGGCAACCAATGAATCCCTGTTTTGTCCTATAGTGACTTTAGCTTAAAACAAAAATTTTAATTGGGGGACCATACTTTCACTTCTGTGTACGCTGCCGCTTCACATACCTTCACATTTGCCTTTTAAGTCTTCACTTGTGCACCTAAGAGAGGGTTCACCTGAACCTTCCAAAACACTTTAAAAACACTTTGAACCTTAGGGAAATTAGAGAAATACCTCTGCAACCTGCAACCCACTTTCTCCAATTTACCCTTTGTGGACAATTAATTGTGCACTACCTGTGCACTTTGACACCTGCACTTTAGCACTTTGACTTTGCACCTATTGACTTTGACCTTGAATTTGTTGACTTTGACTAGTTTGACTTTGACTAGTTTGACTTTGACTATAGTTGACTTTGACTACTATTGACTTTGACCAATATAACTTTTATGGGCTCAACAGTTGCCCACCACCTAATGTGCTCTCCGTCTCGGAGAGCTATAGCCAAAACTCGGAGCAGATAGGACACCATGACTTTTAGCTGCAAAATCTTCAAAAGGACACCTAAGCAGCTATCAAGTCCACCAGGAGAAGTAGAGAACAAGCACCAGAGAAGAACCAATAAGGGGGTTTGTGCCATGGAAAAGCAAAGGAGGGCAATGGGAGGGTAGAAAGGAGGTGGAGGGGAGGGCTGAGGGGTAGAGATGGATAGGGTCGGGAGGGTTAAGGATGTGGCTGGGCAGATTGGTAAAGGGAGGGATTGGGAGTATGATTATGGGGTCTGGAGAGGGTTAAAATGATCAAACAGTAGAGCTACAGAGGGTGCATATGGGAAATTATGAAACATAAGGTAAGAAAAGGTGAGAATAGACCATGTGGACAATGTGGTGAAATAAAAACATGTGATTAATGTGCTCAAAACATGTGTGTTTTGACCAAAAGTCAGAGAAAAGGTGGGATTTATGAAAAATTAAAAATGAATCTAGAGGAGCCAAAATACATGAAAATGACTCCAAGTTTTAAAAAAATGGCCATCCGAGGTGCGATCCAGAGCCAAAAGATTTGAGCCAATAAAAATAAAAAAATATATATATACTTTTTATATATTCTAATTATTTATGAAAAATAAAATGTTCTCTCTCTCTTTTTTTTTTTAGGGAACACATTGTCGGAAAATAAAATAAAAATAAAAATAAAAATAAAATGAAAATAATAAATAAAGAATAGAAAAAATTAAAAAATAAAATAAGCAAACTAAAGATAAAAGAAATATAAAAATAAAAAAAATGGTGGCGGAGGGGGGTGGTGGGGGGGGTTGTGGGGGGTGGGGGAAGGGGTGCGGGGGGGGGGGGGGGGAGGGGGGGGGGCGGGAGGAGGGGGTTGGGGGGTGGGGGGGTGTGGGGGGGGAGGTGAGAGATTGTTTTTTTGTGAAAAACTCCGAGTTCTTTTTTGGAAAAATTTTTTAGGGGGAGTTTTTTTTTTGAAGGAAAATGTCCAAAGTTTAAGAAAAGTAGAGAAAAATTCCAAAAAAATTACCAAAAAAATCCAAAAAATTAAAAAAAAATTCTCTACAGGCTCTAGGGAAATTTCCAGAATCAAAACCACAGAGAGTTTCCTTTATTCCTCTAGTTTGGCAAGAAAATGACTATTGAAAGGTATGTAAAATGCTAATTCCCAAAAATTGTACTTTTGCATAGGTTATGAAATGCCTTCTAAATTTGCTAAAACTTGAGGAACAAGCATGAAATGGATAAAGGAAACTACTAAAAGGTAAGCAAAATGAAATGAGAAGGTTATGTACAACCTGGACAAATTTTGCAGGATCCAGGTGATCCATAAATCTTCACTTTTGTTGATGATAGGCCTTGAGCCTTGATATGTTGACTCAGAGAAACTCCTCCATAAACTCCAATTGTACTACAGTTCATTGGATTTGTCTTCTTGTTGGGCACACTTGTCATCTGATAGGGGTGCCCTAAATCCTTCAGTAAAATATTGTCTCCTCCTTACTGCAACTTTTGTACCTTTGTGTCAGAAACTATATAGTTTAATCTGTAAAAATTCATTTTCACTATTCCAGCTTCTTCATCAAATGGAACCCTCTGTTTCCAAAGACTTGCAGGTACTCCTTCCACATTCATGTAAAGCCCTGCACTTGCTATCATTAAAATTGACATAACAGATGATATACATACCAGTATCCATTAAAAAGTGGCCATTGACATATGATTTGGAATAACTTCATCACTGTTGCACTGAAGGGCTTTTCTTTTCTTCTCCCTACTATGGCCTTTGACTGAGATTGTTTTACTCAAATTTGTAACCTGAATGATGTCCTTTTTTTCTTCATATGTTTCCTCTCTACTTGAGTTTGGAAAAATTCTATAGCAGTAAGATGGATCCTCTTCTGGTTGATCCAACAATTCTTCTTCCATACAAATACCAATTGTTTGCATCATGCTAGTATTTCTTTGATTGTCTGGTCCTTCTTCTAAAATTATCTGCTGCAACTCTTTTCCCTCTTGCTTTACCCACATTGTGTCCTTGCCCCAGTCATGCAGCACATTGGCATGCCTTAACCAAGGTCTCCCAATTAATAGGGGGAAACTTCCTTCTACCTGTGGTAGCCTTAAAACAACAAAGTCCAAGTTAAAGATAGTTACCTTGTATCTTGACTGGGACTCCAAGGACCACTCCCATAGGCCTTACTATGCTTTGATCTACCATTTTTATAGTGAAGTTGGCAAGAATTGAAGGGTATAGTCCAATCTTTTTCATGGTATATTCAGGCATCAAGTTAATGCCAGAACCACCATCCACAATAACTCCTTGAAACTCATGACCTTTGATAGAGACTATTAGCCGAGGGCTCTTGTAATCTGTGAGGGGTGCTTCCCCTACACTTTTAACTTTAGGCATAACAGCAGCCTTTGCCACTAAACTTGTTGTGGACATTTCATCAATTATCTGCAAGAGTTCTGACCTGAATTTCCCATCCATCTTTATCAATTCAAAAATACTAGCCTCCTTTTTCATGGACTTGAGTAATCTGGAAGCTTCTAACTCCTTAAGAGCATGTGCTCCATTTGACTTATCAAACTCCTCATGAGCCCTGTTGAATGCGTGTCCAATGGCATCACTAGTACCTATGAAATTTTCTTTTTGCTTCGTGTCTGCACATGTGGTGGCTTTGTCTTTAGATGCAACTTTGTCTTTGTTCAATCCATTAATCATTGATTCTTGACCTATGTCCACTTGAGCCTTCCCCTTGCTTCTTGTCTGCACTGTAAAAGATTCAATTTCTTCTAACTGCACCACCCTGGTAGATGGTGATGGCACATTGACTTGATTTATCCTTTCTTCTTTGCATACAGAAATCATTTGAATGTGGGGCCTAGATGAAGATGCTTGGTTATTAGGACAACAATTATTATAGTGGTCTCTAGCCTCTGGGCAGTTCCTGCAAGGAGGGGCATTTTTTGGGAGAGTGCACCTACTTTGATAGTGCCCACATTCTCCACATCTGAAGCAAATAATTGGCCTCCTAGGCCCATTTCCAAAGTTATTCCTCTGTCTAGGGTCATACTTGTTACCTTGATTGGGTGCAACCGCCATCACATTTGCTGGTGGTAGGGGTCCTCCTTGTGTCCAATATGTTGTTGCAGGCATTCCTCTTGATTGGCATTCCTGGGCCTCATGGCCGACTTTCTTGCATATTTGGCAAGTCACACTTAACAGAGGACATTCACTTACTATATGACCTTGCTTGCTGCACATGGAACACCAAAGTCCACTCTTGATGCCACCCCCTTTGAGTTCTTGCAGCTCCTGTCGTAGTTGGGCCAATTCCTCTGCTTGGGCCTCCTCCTCCTTTTGGAGTTTTAATGCTTCAATATCCCTTCACAACTGAGTAACAACATTCTCCTCCTCTTTGTGGGGCTTATTCCTTTTTAAGCCCTCCAGCTCCTTCCTTAACTGGATTACTGGATCCTCCATTTCTGTGGAATATTGTAGTTGAGAAGAAGTTGCTGCATACTATTGCCTTATCTGCTCCAGTCTTGTAGCTATGTTGATGAACTCCTCTATGGAGGCTGTGGGCAACACTAATTCCTTGATTTTGCATTGGGTGGCTACTGGAAGTGGCTTAGCTAACCATTTCTTAACAAAAAATCATGTGGTGGATCTGGAAATTTAGCCATTAGTGCCTTGGCCCTAGTCACAAACTCTGGGAACTTTTCACCTGGACCCAATCTCAAATTTTCTAGTTCTTCTATGATGATCTCTACAGTATTTCCATGCTAGAATTGATTTTTGAATGCATCTTTCACCAAGTCCCAAGTTGTAAAATGGTTCTCAGCAAATTGGTTGAACCATTTATCTGCTAATCCTTGTAATGTGGCAAGGAAGAGTATCAAAAAGGCATTCCCCCTGCCCATTAAGCCACTAGTCTTGCATAGTGCCAAAAAACTTCTAATATGCTCGTTCGGATCCCTGAGCTAGGCCTTTAAAAAAAGGAAATTTTATATTTAATCTTGAGAGTAAGGTTTCCAAGTCTACGTGTCCAGCCATGCTCTTTACTGATGAGGTTGAAGATAATGGACTAGAGGATCTTCTAACAACCTTCCTTCTTGTTTGCTTGCAGGTGACCCTCAATGTTTGGGACCGGTTTGCGATCATGGACTGTTCATAGTCCTCTTAGTATGAGATAATTGATAAGAATATGTACCTCTTAGTCCACTGAAGTCGTACTCTCGACACTTGAATAGTGCTTCTCCAACTGCAATATGTCTTCTCCTATGCTCAAATCTCTTTAGAGTCCCACCAGGCGTGCCACATTTTGTTGGGGGATTCTTGGACAAGAAGGGATTTGAGTGTTTGTAGGAGAAAAGGGAAAGAGAAGAAGAAAGATACACACTATAAGCCTCTGCCGATTGATTATAATAAGACAAATACAATGTGAAGCACAATACAATCCAATGCTTCTATGCAAAATCCCACAGAGTGCTCAATTACAAAATACCAAATACCCAAGGGCTTGTTGCTGCGGGCCTCCTCTGCACCAAACCTTCACCTTGTCCAAGCCTGCACTTGTGCACACCTTGCACCAAGCTTCCACTAAGGGGAGGGATGAATACCTTCTGTCAGCACGCGCACACTTCAATGAGACCTTGGGATCCTTGGGGGACTAGCTTAGCACTCCTCTGCACACTTCCTTGGTCACTCTTCATGCACACCTTCCACTTCACTTCTCTGCGATGCACATAGTGTGTCTCTTGCACTTCTCCCTCTTGCTCCACTTAGACTATGCTTACTCTTGCTTAGTCTTAGAATAGTCCAAGAATAGTCCTTGCCTTCATTTGAGTGTCGATTCACGTACGCTCCAACTCCAAGAGTATCTTGGTGCTCACTTTGATGTCCCAAGATTGTCTTCACAAGTGGCAGCCAACGAATCCGTGTTTTGTCCTGTAGTGACTTTAGCCTAAAACAAAAATTTTAATTGGGGGACCATACTTTCACTTTTGCGTACGTTGTCGCTTCACATACCTTCACATTTTCTTTTTAAGTCTTCACTTCTGCACCTAAGAGAGGGTGTTGGTAGTGGTCAGGGCGGTCAAGGACTTACAAGACAAGGGAGCCAACGAGAAGGGCCAAGCAGGCAAAGCAGTCAAAGAAGATCTGGCAAATAGGCCCATCATTGTTCCTGAATTAATACTTCCCAAATAGTGATTTTAGTCACTTTACACCATTGTAAATACCATTCCACCTTTTTGTAACTCCATTTTGTGCAAGCCAAGGCGTCCTTGAGCTTGAGGAGCATTAGAAGTACCTACCTATCAATTTTCATATTTTTTATACTCCATTTGAGCCCTCAAATAGGCCCTAGAACCTAATTTTTAACTAGGCCGGACACTAGGTCTGGACAGGGCCAAAAGCTAGTAAAAAACTATAAATAGAGCTAGAGAGCTCATTTTTGAGGTTAGCTTGTTGTAGAATTGAACTTGTAAGAGCACTTTTGAGTAATCTAAAAGAATTCCATTGTCTCTCTCTTTGGTCTTGCAGTGTGTGCACGTGTGTGTATGTGTGTGCATGTTAGTGTGCTTCTCACTCACACACTTGTGCCATCACTTGTTCGAGGTCTTCATACCATCCTCACGTCTTTCCAGATTGACATTAAAGGAGGTGCTACTCATCACTGAGCTACACCAAATTTTGGTGCCGTTGCCGGGGATCGAGCTTTGAGGACGAGCGTGTGATGGTAAGACATAGAGCTGTGACGTTGGCGTGTAGGTAATTTCTTTACTTTTTCTTACTTTTCTCTTTCTTACTTTACCATCATCATCACCATCACCATCCTCACTATATCCGATCTCCATCTCCATCATCGCGAAAAATTTTAGTCTTTTTATCATATTTCCCTTTTCCTTTCATTTTCCTCATTTCACTTGTGAGAGAGAGCGAGAGAGCGATTTGTGTGCGCTGTTTTTGCATGTTTTTTGAGTGATCTTGCAGGTTGTAGCTCTATCATCGTCTCCAGCACGCTGCACGGGTACGGAAAAGCTCGGCCCTATCTCTGTGTCGCAAACCTCTGTCGATCACAATCGATAGAAAAATCGCTCGTTTGGTAAAACAAAGTAGACCACAAGAACACTCATGATGAGCACATTGCAAAACACTAATCAAAATTAAAAAATTCCTTAATCCTCTATCAATCGCGACCGACACTCTCGATCGCGATTGACAGTCACGATCGACAGACTCTGCCAATCGTGACTGACAGATTCTATCAATCGTGACCGAGAGACTCTGTCAATCGCGACTAACAGACCCTGACGGACTGCCACGTAGGACTCAGTCAATCGCGATTGACACCGTCGATTGCGACCGACTGAAATTTCATGATTGACTCAAGGACTCGCATTGCCACATGTCCATGGCGACGGACACATCCCCGATCAACTAAAATTATGGTGAAAATTGCGGAAAAAGTGTCGATCGCGATTGACACCATCGATCGCGATTGATAGGACCCACGACCAACTCTATCGATCGCGATTCACACCGTCAATTGCAACTGACGTGTCAATCGCGACCGACAGGCCCAGACGGACACCTCTGTCAATCGCGATTGACAAGACTTTTCGGCTAAAATTTTAGGGTATTATTGTTCCAAGTTTTGGGGTAATTTTGGGCATACTTGTCAACAATTAGCACTTTGTGAGGTCCCTACACTTGTATTTTTGAGAAAAATCCTATGAATTGTTAGCCTGTTTGAGCCCTATTTTAACCCTAGAACCCTGAACTGTCATAACTTCCTCATACGATATCCGTTCAGGGTGATCTTAGGCTCGTTGGAAAGCTCGTGGGGAGAACCATCCCAGGGGGAACAAAACTAAGGGATCTCTAGAATTGTTCTCCATAAAGACATGGTGCAAATTGATATCTGAATTACATAATGAAAGTGATTTGCTCTGTCATTTGAATTTAAGTCTTAAGCTAACTTTGGGACTTTTACAGGTCCATTGAGAGCACTAGAGGGCATCCAAAGCAAGGGCATTCTGCAAGCTTGAGAGCAGGTTTCTTAAGCACTAAAGAGCAAGGGATCAGCAAGTGAGGTTGGAATATTCTCAACTTCTTTTGTCAACTCCTAGCTTAGGCTAAGTGCGAGTAGTGCTAGAAGTAAGTCAGGGCAACGATAGGCATCTATCAAGTTGAAGACTATTAAATACTCAAGTTCAAGCATAAAGATAGTCTCTTGGTGATCGATAACTTAAAAGGAAAGAACTTAACGTGATATGAGCAACTTAAAGTGCGGAAAATCACTTAGGTATTCCTGACGACGTGATATCAGATAAGATCATAAACACGATAATCAACAAAAAAAAGAACCAAGAAACTGATACAAAAGAACTCCGTAACGAGGTTTTACTTTGGGTAAAAATTGGGGCAACTCGATTAGGCATATGAACCTTAGATCAGGACGACACCTAGGGAGAGATAGACAGTCTTAGGTCTTTAGAGGCTAGTGTCAATCATACTGCTAGGTCTTGGGCCCAGCAGTTGAGCCATTATTCACACTACCCTAGCTCTGAGACTAATGAATGAGAGATGTCTCAAGGTATGGAGAGACCCACAAGAAGTTCAGGCGTGCCATACATACAGAGGGTTGAAGGCCCTTACAAGACTTAGTTGGAATACCTTAGGACCAATCGACTAGGTGCTTGCATCTATGAGGACGGCCTAGGAAGATCTGTGGTCCAGATCAGAAACCCTAACCAACCCATTGGACTTGAACATCCAGCTGTCAAGTTTGAAAATGGAGCATACTTGGACAAAGAAGGAACCATATACGTAGTCACCAGTCACCCAGATAGGACAGATGAATTTGGTAATGTTATTCCAGTGATGGACATAGGTGACCTAGAGCAAGGAAACATAGGTGGAGATCCTAAAATGCCTCAAGGCAAATCTATTCTTACTAGAATTATCACGCCAGAGTGGATTCCCAAGGACAACAAGAGCATAGATCTACTTCTGAACCGAGAGACGGACGAAGCCTTTTGGAGGTATAAGCCTGATCAGCCGAATGAGGTAGGGACGATCACGATCTATAAGTTTAAAGATCTTGATAGCCTAGGCAAAGTGACCTACCTAGACAATACTTCAGAGAGTATCTTTGTGGTCACAGAGCATGGTAGGCATGCCTACACTTGGAAGGGTGAATTTGTTTTCCGCCAACCAAGATCTAATGTCTCTTATGGTCAGCCAAGTGCGGGAACATCCAAGCTCACGGAGCTCAAAGGGACAGAAGTAGAGATAGGCCAGAAGTGAGTTTCACCAACCCATTGGGAAGAGAAAGAACGAGAACGGAAATGGATAGAGTGGAATCTGAGAGACTTAGAGCTCAAAGAAATCCAAGAAATGTAGATGAATTCCCTCTACCAAGACCTAGAGAGCACACGAGGACTTTGAGACCTACACAGCTAGGTAAGTGCATGAAGAATTACTTCGATGGCACTGAAGATCCATACGATCATGTCACCGAATTTAGACAAGTCTCAAGAGCTGAACAAGTTGAGGACCTATTCATGTAGTACAATGCTTTCGGTCTCACTCTTAGGAACACAGCCCTTACATGGTTTCAACCTCTAAATGAGAGATAGTTCAGAAGCATAGACCAACTCCTAGAGGCTTTCATTACTGAATTCTCTAAGAGTGGCATGAGGCAAAATACATCCTCTCTATAGAGGCAGAGTATAGAGGACTGGCTAATGCCACACAAGAAGCAATTTGGATTAAGCTTTTGTATACAGAATTGGGTTTGTATACTAGGTCACCAATTATCTTTGGAGATAATACAAGTTCTCTTCACCTTGCAGCTAATCCTATCTATCATGCTAGGACCAAACACATAGAGGTTCATTATCATTATGTGAGAGAGAAGTTGATAAGCAAGGACATTCAACTTACCTATGTATCAACCAACATGCAATGTGCAGATTTGTTGACTAAAGCTTTGGATGGAACAAAACTTTGCAGGTTCAAATCCATGATTGGATTGCAGGATATACTTGAAGATTAAAGATGAAGACTTAAGCCAAAATGTTTGGCTTGAGGGAGAGCTGTTGGTGTAAATTGCAAGCCTACACATTTGGCTCAAAGGATGCATTAAAGTCTACACATACATGAAGAAGCATAGGAACATATGCTAGTGGTTAATTACCACTTTACCTCATTGTAAAAGTCAAATTGACTTGGAATCTTTTGTAATCACCTACCAAAGTGAGTCGTGGAAAAAGTAGCTCATTTGATTGAAGGAATATCTCCAATCATTTAGGAGCTTGATCATAGGGAGCCAAAATTTGAATTTGAATTCAAATCTTTGCTCATTACATATAAAAGTGAACATGAAAAGTCACGGGGTAGAGAGATTATTCTCCAGCCTCATTCTACTGATTTTGAGCGTGTGTAAGGACTATACTATAGCCTACACCTCTCTACACCATTAGGAAATGTTATTCATGCCAATGGGATTGTATACAAGTGTTCATTAATAGATACATTTACATCATTCATCTCTAAGTTCTCTGTTAGTCTACTCAAAAGTCTGTCAATGTGTCAAGGGCATATCGCGGTCAATTCTTCACCAAATCAAGTGATTCAAAGCTTGTTGGATTCAAGTCAAAGTCATCTACATGCTGTTAAAGGTTGAAGTGATTCTATTCAGCCATTTCAGAGAAATTTGCATCGAGGTGAGCTCTGGTCATTTTCTGCTATAGTCCTAAAAAGTCGGGGGTATAGCTAAACTTGCTAAATTGATTTCTCTTAGCATAGTTTATCTTTTTACATCATTCCACTTGAGAATGGTAGCTTACTAAGCTAATCAAATACCCCTAGAAGGAATTTTATCAATTTCTACTGTGCTCGTCACACTGAGCAAAACATTCAGCAGGTGTCAAGACAAAAATAGAAGGTTTTCTTGAGTTTGTGAACTTCAAAGTTATCTATTTTGGTTCAATCATTACACACATTACTTCCAAAGTACATAGGCTATTTTTTGGTGTTATTGGAAATCTAAGAAGGTCTACTTATCAACTCTGAAGCAAAAGAGGGCTGGTACAAAGCAGGTTTAGCAGTGCCTACTCAGTCTCTTGGAGCATTCATCCATCTTTCCCAACAATTGTGTTCTGCACCAATCTTGACTACACCAGATTGGAATAAGCCCTTTCATGTCCACGTGGATGCATCCAATTATGCTATTGGATGTGTGCTAGCACAACCTACGGGCAAAGGTAATATGGATCTTCCAATTGCTTATGCTAGTAGACAATTGAATGCAGCTGAACAAAATTATACCACCACTGAACGAGAAGGATTAGGCATGGTGTATGGGGTTAAAATGTTTAGACACTATTTACTTGCAAACAAGTTTAAATTTTTTACGGATCATCAAGCACTGTTGTACTTGGTAAACAAGCCATGCAATACAGGTAGATTGGTGAGATGGTTTCTCTTGCTAATGGAATACGACTTTGAGGTTGTGGTGAGGAAAGGAAAGACTCACCTGAGAGCAGACCATCTCTCTAGACTCACATCTGGAGAGGCACCACAAGGAGTATCAAATGGCCTTCCTGATGCTTACTTGTTTAATTTGGAAGTCGTGCCGCAATGGGCTAAGACATTAGCACCAGTATTGACATACGGGCCTAATCACCCAGTCATAAACACTCAAGATAGAGAGGTAGTGAAGGCCCAAAAGTACCACATCATGGCAGGAAGTATGTACAAGCATACAGATCAAGGGATATTGGCTTGTTGTGTGGAAGAAGATGAGTATGCTAAATGGTTGCAATTAGCACATGTAGGTGCATTAGATCAACACTACTCAAAACAAAGGACCCTATAGACACTAAGGAGACTCGGAGTGCACTGGCCAACTATGGAAAGAGATGTTCATAGGTTGTGTAAGGAATGCCCAGTCTGTAGTGTTAGACCACCTGTGGAGCATGTAACTTTGTACCAAGTGTCTCTAGTACCAGATTGGAGTGAACCACTAGTAGCCTTCCTGAGAATGAAAACATTCCCTCAAGACATGACATTGGCTAGAAACAGAAGTTTAGAACAAGAAGCCCTAGACTACTCACTCATTGGAGATAATTTATACAAGCGTGGCAAAGATGGTTACCTTAAACTATGTGTCCATGAGAGCGAATATCTTAAAATCTTGGAAACTGCTCACCAAGGTGTAGTAGGAGGACACTTTGGTCCAAATCGGGTGACCAAGGCAATATTATTTGCTGGACTTTGGTGGCCAACCCTTCATATGGATGCACATACCTACGTGAAGAGATGTGATGTTTGTCGGCGAACTCAATATCCTATACGCAAAGATGAGATTCCTCTGCAACCTATGATGGATGGACATGCATTCTCTAAGTGGGGAATACACTTTGTAGGCCCTATTAATCCCCTAGCTAAGGGTTCACATGCTGAATACATCATCATGGCCACAGACTATCTAACCAAGTGGGTAGAGGTAAAGGCTACAACAAAGAATGATGCTCAGACGACCGCTAAGTTCTTATTTGAGAATGTGTTCACTAGATACATGCTACCTATAGAGCTAGTAAGTGATAGAGGGACTCACTTCTTGAATGAAGTTATTGAAAATCTACTCCATGAATTCTTGGTTATACACAAGAAGTCTGCCCCCTATCACCCACAAGCTAATGGGCAAGCCGAGAGCACAAATAAGATTCTATGCAATGTGCTGACCAAATTAGTGAATAATAAACGCTCTGATTGGGACAAACAGCTACACCATGCTGTTTGGGCATTACCGAGTTGTCTATAAAACGGTAATCCAAGCCACACCCTTTCAGATGGTATTCGATCAAAATGCAATGCTACCATTGGACTTCTTGATACCTACATTGAAAGTAGCACAGGAGCATGAGTGGACGGGTCATGAACTCTCTTCGAGGATTGTTGATCTAGAACGACTAGGTGAAACAAGACTAAGAGCTGGAGCTGGAATATATGCAGCTAAGAAAAGATAGAAGGCGTACTTTGATGCCCATGTGAAGGATAAAGGCTTGAACGCAGGAGACTTAGTTTTAGTCTACACCCTGAAGCAACATGGGAGAAAATTAGAGAAGCGTGGCTATGGACCTATGATCATAAATAGGATCTCAATGAGTGGAGCAGTACAACTAGCCACCTTAGAAGGAAATATTCTCCCGAGCTACATAAGCGGATGCAGAGTCAAGTTATATCAAGAACCCCTAACTGAAGATGCCAAGAAACGCAAGGAAGAAGAAAAGCGAATTCGAGAAGAAGCGCAAGCAGAAGCTTTAGAATGCATCCGAAGAATGAAGATGAGAAGGCAAGGTAGGGAGCAGCCTAAGACAGATGCCTATGTAGATCTAGGATATCATATGGCCATGAGTGAAATCTCAGGCATAAGTTCCCAGAGAATAATTGATCGACGTCCTTTTGTAACCTTAGAGATAGGACAAGGAAGGAGTGCAAGGACTGTAAGGGCCTTGATTGACTCAGGTGCAGCCACTAGTGCTGTTAAACTTTCTTACTGTCAAGAATTGAACTTAAATATCAATCCTGTGGAAGCATATCTCATAGGATTGGGAGGTGTGGAAACCCCTTGCATGGGCGAGGTGGAAATTCCCCTCTACATTCAAGATGTTTTAATGACAGTTAAAGTACTAGTGTGTCAAGATGAGGATCTCACTGAACCTCTTGTCTTGGGTCAAGACTGGATCTATGATCATGCAGTCAACCTAAACCTAAGAAGTGGACTTCTACAGGTCTGGGTAAATCAGAATTGCATTCTAATCAAGCTAGAAAATAAAGCACTCAAGGAACAAGGAAAGGCACCAACTCCTGGTCCTTCCAGGAGTACACATGAAGATGATCATGCTATTCTTGTCCAAAACTATGTGATGCAGAGGGATGATTATCTCAACAAAGAAGTCAAGGATACGATGGAACTCCCTTCTTTTCCAAAGGCCATCAGAATGCAGCAACCAGAGGTAGATAAAATGCAGAAGAAGCAGACTACCTATGCTCAAAGCCAAAACAAAGTACGAAGCAAGATGTCCCAACCACCAAAACAAATGTGGGTGCGGAAAGGCGAGCATCCTATTGCGGTCAAGCCACAACAACTGGCTCAACTTCTTATTAGTGATCGACAACACGACACTAATAAGAAGTCTTCCAAAGATTCTTCTATGAAAGTGAAGTCTATTTGGGTACCTAAGAAGTCGATGAAGGCTGGCCCACAATCAAGACAAATTTGGGTGCCTAAGGCTTGCTTGCGGGCTCAACTAGCTACATAGAGACCACACCCTGTACAACATGGTTCACTCACTTGAACAACTGACACCCACTCCTATTTGACACGCACGAACACATCTTTGCCCATGAGCACGAGCGGAATCACTTATAAATGGGTCCCTAAAAAGCCTCATTTCCAAGTAGACAATCCCTCCAGAGTCTCCACAAAACCAAAATCCATTCAGTATGATTGGCAGTCCAAAGCTTGTAATAAACCCCCCAACCCCATTTGTAAATACACCCCCACCTACTAACTGCATCATTCTCACACTGCATCTTGCCATTTAGCTCTTAGGACAATTCATCCACTAACTATACCCACAATCACCGAGCACTCACTGACTAACTAACTTATCACTAAAAACTCATGTTAATGTTGTAACGGGGACACATGACCACTTGGTGTCCATTTGCAATGTTAACATTCATTTGTATATTCTCACAGAACCGGTGACCAGTCCCTTCAATATGGCCCAGGCTGTAGGAACTAGCTCCCAGGCAGGCACTAGCCCTCAGATTGTGGACATTGAAAGTCTCCCCATTGAGGAGGAGTTGAAGGAAAGACCACTGGCATTGAGAGCATTACATGCCATACCTGTTCAGAATCCTCCCTAGGGGCACACATCACCAGTAAGCAAAAACTCGCATTGGTTCAGTGATGTGGTAGGACCTCTTGGAGAAGGCACTTACTTATGGGAGGCAGAAATAGAGTTCAACGGACGTTGGGGCAGGTATCACTTCTTTACCAGAGAGTTTGAGAGGCTTCAAAATAATGAAGGGTTGAAACCGATATGGAAGAAGGTTGGACTATATGATTACTTCAAAGCCCAGTTACCGAAGCCAGACTTTCTAAGGTGTCCATACTTGATTAGCACCCTCACTCCCAGTAAAGAGAAAAAGGGGTATAGCACCTTTGTCCTACCATCTCTTACAAGAGGTAATGAGCTGAAGCGCTTCAAATTGACTAACAATTTGGTAAGGGAAGCTCTCGATATGAAAGGTATGCATATCCCCACAGGGAAGGAGACAATGGTCCCAGACAACATGAAGAACAGGAACCTGACTAAACTGAAGGACATGGTGGCAATGACACTAACTATTGCTATTCACCTTCGAATGTGCATGCAACATTTCACGTTCCCTGCTCAAGAGAGATTCACGATGCCACCCAAGAAGATATGGTTCAGTTTATACTTAGCAGACGCCTTCAATTTGACAATCAACATGCCTCATTGGATTATTGACCAAATACACTTGGCACATCAACGATGCTATAAGAAGCAAAAGTCAGTACTTTATGGATGATGTGCTCTTACAAGGATTTTTTACCGATGCTTGGCATATGATGTGCCAATTCAAAGGGCACTTGTTTGGATCAGGGTGCAAGAATTTCAACGAAGACTATCAGCCGCAGGGCCTCCGTCCAAGAAAATGAGGGGAGCAGTTCAGATGCCCTGTGCACAGGCCCGCAGTGCCACACTGACACCGGACACAACTCCATGACTTCCAATGCGAATGCAACCTTTCACTATAAGATTACCAAGGCATAGCACAGAAGGACAGAATCTAGTGTTCCCACCGATACCTACTGATTTGGAGTTCCCTCATGGCTTCACGCTAGAGGATCTAACGGATGAGGAGGTAGCAAGAATAATTAATGCTACTAATTTGGAAGTTGAGGCAGAGCAAGCAAGCGGACAACAAACTGTCACGAACCAACCCCATCGAAGTCAACCAGATGTAGTCGAAGTAGATGAAGATGAAGAGGAGACTATAGAAGAGGAGCAAGAGGATGAACAAGAAGGGCCATCCGACGAAGGAGAGCGTGAATATGAACAAGAAGTCATACCGGAACTTGAAGGCGTACCTGCCTATACGAAGCAATTAAAACGATTGTATGATACCATTAACAGGGTTCAGGTACAACACAAACTATCCCTGGTAGTAGGAAAGGCCCTAATGAACTAGATCTTTGAAGATGAAGGTGTGGACGAGCAATACAGGGCAACCCTTGACATGATTGCTAATGCATTGGGGGTACCTGAGACAATGCATACTGCTCTCACCCACTCGCAAAGATGAGAGCAACGATACGATAGACGTCCCCCTAGACCAGGGAAACAAATGAATGTCTAGGTATCAGAACCACAGGGTGCCACATCCACCACGGCGAGCACAACTCATACCATTCATCACACTAATGAAGCCCATACCTCAAGTGCAACCCCATCACCCCCTTTACCACCCTCCCCTCCAACTCCACCACCTTCACCTTCTACCACCACCACCGTCACTGCCACAGATTCCACTTCCCATATCGAAGCACAGACTATGAGTCAACCCTCACAATCCACCACCACTATTGTAAATGCTACCACTGACACAATAATTCTAACTGCAGCCCCTAAAAACCCTCATCCCCCTATCACACTTCCTCATGGTTCATTTTCACAACTGCACACACCCCTTTACACCTTCACGACCATCACCACACCGACAATTCCCATGTTCACAATCACTCCCATGACCGCATCCACATATGACTTCATGGACATATCACCCACTTCTGCCCCTCTCCCTCCCCCCATATTCCCACAATCTCCCATTCCCCCACCACCCACTTCACCCTTCTCAAGCATAGAATACACATTCCCTTTCCCTTTTCCCTACCCTCTTGCATTCAACACCTTCCCAGCATCCACTCCTGTTAATAATGTATTTAATACTTTGTACCAGTGTATGTCTCAATTACAACAACATTACCAGCACCTAGATGCTCAGCATACGAGCTTGTTTAGAAACCATGAAATGCTATAAGAAAGATTCATTAATTTAGAGAAGGAAAAGAGGCTATTACAACAACAGTTTAATACCTTGCAGGCACAACATGATCAGTTAGTAGGCAATCCACCCCGGCTAGATACCGAAGAAAAAACAACAACTCGATGATATGTTACACACCCAGATAACCGACAATCTCAAGCTTTGTCATGCCCTCGCCTTGTTGGAACAAACCAATCACAAATTGATGATTACAAAGAGCTTGAAGCAAGCTTATGATCAGATTGAAGTGAAAGAAGACACTTGAGAAAGTGAAGAGATCTCAGAAGTAAAGTCTGTATACATATGTACATTACAGTTGGAAATTCTTGTAACTTGAGTATAGATAATCCTTAGGATGATGAGGAGTAATGTAATAGATGTGGGATAAGTCTAAAACTATACGTATATAAGTCAATGATGTAAAGAAACACATGAGAGAGTTATTAGAAGACAAGCGTCATAGAGATAGATGTGAAGAGAGTCATCTTTAGAAAATAGCGATGAGTATTTCATAGATTTCTCTTAGTCTGATCACGTGGATCAGAAATCATTTTGTACACATCTAATGTGGAAGCTAATGAAGCTATGTTCAAAGTTTCATGATCTAATTCCTCTTCTGCTGTGAGCATGATCAATAGGAACATGTGTATGTAAAGTCTGCATATAGTCTCTCAAAGTCGTGCACTTTTTTGTGTCAATGATTTGCTTAGATCTCAATGCACAGTGTAAAGTTTTTTATGAGTGAGCATCCAAAATCTAAGTTAGAAGGTAAGGAAGCTATGGCTAAAAGAATTTAGCAAAACGGGATCTGTGCTCTGAGAAATCAATCTTAGAAGTTACCTATGTCAAAGTCGCTAGTTCAGGAAGACAGTTTTTGACATACTTTTGATCTTAAGGATCATATTAAAGTTTTAATGATTCTTTTGAAGAAATAATGGTTGATATGATTGTGCAAAGGTAGTTTGGAGATATGTGCATCATTGATTTGAAGAAATCTGAAGATATGTGCAGGTAATGGAGTCCATTTCTGAAGCAGATTTTCTGAAGAAGGAATTTCTTCACTCAGAGAAGTGTTAATGAAAGTTTTGTGTAAAGTTTGATCCATAACTGATATAGAAGTGTTCTTAGATCAGTATAGATCAAACCTTTGGAGATTAAGAGGTCTTCAATAGTGGTATCAGAGCTGAAGGTGTAATACAAGTAAAGTAAAGGCATTGGAATTCCCGATTGTTGCAAATATTGAAGTTCCTTCTAATTGAAGGTGGACAAGGACAAATTCTTGAAGATAACCTGCAGAAGTACAAAGCACGAGTTTGAAGGATTAAGAAAGATTAAAGCTTCATATCGAAGGTACACTCTATTATCATAAATCATAGTAATTGCAGACACAGATGGGAGAAAGCTTGCATATTGATAAGCTAGATAGGGAGAACTATCCAGCTTGGTCCATGAGGATGGAGGCACACCTCATGAGCAAAGATTTGATGGCATTCATTACAGGAGAAGAAGAAAAGCCTGAATTTGCAGATCCTAGTATTCCAACTAGGGAAGAGCTTGCAGATTTGAAGACCTGGATGAGAAAGGATGCTCAAGCTAGGAGCATCATTTACATGGCTGTAAATGATTGTCTTCTACCTCACATCAGAGGATTAGAAAGTGCAACAGATGTGTGGAATGCTTTGGAAGAGCATTTCCAAAATACAACCAAGTCAAGGAAGTCTTCATTATGGGCAGAGTTTACAACCTTCAAGAAGAAGAGCTCACAATCGATTTCTGATTATGTGGCAACGATGAAGGATATTGTAGATAGCTTGGGAGCAGTAGATGAAGACATTGAAGAGGATAAGTTGGTAAGGCAAATACTTACAGGTCTGAGAGGAGATGAGAAGTGGAAGCCTTTCATATTGTCTATAGAATTGTCATTAGATCACTTTACATTTGATCTTAATCAATCGCTAGGACACATGCTAACTTTTGAGCAGGACATTAAGGGAGATAATGATAGGAGTGCAAGTCAAGCCATGTACTCCAAGGACAAGGAAAAGAATGGCAAAGGGAAGCAGTCAACTGATGATGAAGGAACTTCAAGTCAAGCTAACTTTACAAAAGGAAAGATGAATTTCAGTGGTAAAGGAAGAGAAGGTAAGAACAAAGATAGTACTAAAGCTTGTTGGATTTGTGGTAGAATCAATCATTTGGCAAATGATTGTTGATATAACAATCAAAATGGTGGAAGCAATAATCAGAGTTTTAATCAAAGATGTAGAGGAGACAGAAACCAAAGAGGCAACTTCAAAGGAAGAGGTGGTAGGACATCATATGCTAGAGGAGGTGGAAGAAGTTTTCAATCTCAGTCCTACAACAACAATTATTATAGTTATGCATCAGATCAAAAGGATGACATGACTCTCATCTTGAATGCAACTCATGAAGCAGTAGGAGAAGATCGGAGGGTGTTTTATATTGACTGAGGATGTAGCAATCATCTAAGTGGGGATATATCACTGATGACTGATATGGAAGCAAAGGTGAATGGACATACAGTTCAAACAGGTGACAACACCAAGCATAAAGTGGAGAGCACTGGATCAGTGAAGACAAAGAATGGAAGTACACTCTTGATCAAGGTACTTTATGTTCCTACTATTCCTAAAAATTTGATAAGTGTGGGGCAAATTGTGGAGAAGGGATATGAAGTCAGATTCACAAATGGTGGTGTTTATGTGCAAGATCCAAATCAGGGATATAGAAACATCATTGCAGGTAAAAAGGAAGGAAGGCAGTTTACTCTCAAAGTCTAAGGTAATGTGGGACATGCTCTATTTACTTATGGATGCCAAAAGATGTCTGAGTTAGACCTATGGCATAAAGGCTAGGTCGTTTCAATGAGAGAGCCATAAAGGAAATGTTAAGAAATGATGTGGTGCTTGGTTTGGCAAGTATTGAAGGGCAACACATGGTGTACAAGTGTGAAGCTTGTCAATTAGGTAAAGCACACAAAAGTTCATACAATAAATCAGGATATAAGTATTCAAATATGCTTGAATTGATTCATACAAATGTGTGGGGTCCTTCAAGGGACTATAGCATAAATGGATCCAGATATTATGTGTTGTTTGTTGATGATGCAACCAGATGGATTACTTTATATGTAATCAAGGACAAATCTGAAGTGTTCAAGACATTTAAGCATTATCATGCTTATGCAGAAAGGATTATAGGACAAAAGCTCAAGAGGTTGAGATCAGATGGAGGGGGAGAGTATTTCTCTAAAGAGTTTGATGATTATTTGTGGAATGCAGGTATAAAAAGAGAAGTAACTTCCAGGTACTCTCCTCAACAGAATGGAGTTGCAGAAAGAAGAAATAGAACTCTTGTAGAATTTGCAAGAGCAATGATGAAGGAAAAGAATTGCCCAAATTACTTACGGGCAGAAGCTATCAACACTGCAACATATCTTGTGAATAGGTTACCTTGTAAAGCATTGGAGGGAAGAACTCCTTATGAAGCATGGTGGGGTAAGAAACCTACTCTTGATCATTGTAAGGTATCTCGATGTTTAGCATATGCTTATGTTCCCTCACAATTGAGACATAAGCTAGAACCCAAGCAGAGAAGTATGTGTTTATTGGGTATGATGATAGACAGATGGGTTACAGATTGTGGAGTCCATCCACAAAGCAATTTCTTGTTACCAAAGATGTTAAATTTGATGAGCAAAGCACATGGTATACAAGGTCAACAAATGAGTATGCAGGTGTTGAAGAAATACAAAGGAAAGGGAAGGCAAAAGTAAATGTGTATGAAGAAGATATTGATGATGTTGATTATAAAAGTAAGTTGCAGGATAATGTTGAAGATGGGCCAAGATTTGATCCAAAATCAAATGTGGCTGAGACTTCAAGAAGTGCAGAGGTCAGAAGATCCTCAAGGGAAAGAAAAGAGCCTATCAGGTATAGCTATGATACATCCTTTCTAACAACAAAAGATTATGCTTACATTGTGAAGACAGAATAGGATCCAATCACATATGAAGAAGCTAAAGGTAAACAGAATTGGGAGAAGGAAATGCAAGAAGAGTATGATGCTCTACTTGAAAATGAAACATGGGAATTGGTGCCAAGACCAAAGAATCAGAAAGTCATTGGATGTAAGTGGGTGTATAAAACAAAAAGATTTGCAGATGGTAAGGTGTCTAGATACAAAGCTAGACTTATGGTCAAAGGTTATGCCCAAACTTATGGGATAGATTATGATGAAACCTTTAGTCCTGTTGCTAAGATGTCTACAATTAGATCATTGATTGCTATTGCTGCTTGTAAAGGATGGAAGTTATCACAATTAGATGTGAAGAATGCATTTCGGAATGGATACATTGCAGATGAAGTGTACATGGAGCAACCAGAAGGCTTCATGGATTCAATTGGATCAGATTATGTGTGTAAGCTCAAGAGAGCTTTGTATGGGTTGAAGCAGGCTCCAAGAGCATGGAATTACAGGCTTGTTAAGTTCTTGAATGAATGTGGATTTCAAGCATCAAAGGCAGATAGTAGCTTGCTAGTGAAGGCAAGTGGAAATGGATACATATACATGTATATTTATGTTGATGATATTATTGTCACAGGTACAGATGCTCAAGGAATAAATGAGCTTAAGAAACAAATAGAGAAGGAGTTTAAGATAAGTGATTTGGGAAACTTATCTTATTTCTTAGGAATGCAGATTGTATATACTCAACATGGGGTATATCTTACACAAGAGAGGTACTTGAAGAAACTTCTAGTCAAATTCAACATGGAGGATTGTAAGCCTTCAAGCACACCATTTGAGGTAAATCATAAATTGAGCAGGTATGGAGGTGAAGAGTTTAATGACATGAAGAAATATCAGAGTTTGGATAGGTAGTTTAATCTATGCTACCTTGACAAGGCCACATTTATCATATGCAGTAGGTGTGTTATCACAATTCATGCATTGTCCAAAGAAGACTCATTGGATTGCAGCTCAAAGGGTACTCAGATATATCAAAGGAACCCTAAGTGAAGGTCTGTATTATGGATTTACTTCTGATACAAGAATCAAAGTGTTTAGTGATGCAGATTGGGCAGGTGATTCAGATGATAGAAGGTCTACTCATGGGTATCTCTCTTATATTGGAGATAAACTAGTTTCTTGGTGCTCAAAGAAGCAACATACAGTTGCTTTCTCATCTACAGAAGCTGAGTATAAAGGATAGGTAGAGGCTACAAAAGAAGTAATATGGTTAAAAACCTTGTTGGTGCTATAGGGGCAATAGGTTGAATGGGGACAATGGGCTCAACCGGAGGCATTGGTGGAGGAGTAAGTAGAAGACTATTGGGCACCAACACTATTCCAGTAGGTTGTTGCGTAGTTACTTCAGTCCGGTCAATTACAGCATCGACCAAGGTAATGACTTCATTTATTATCTCTGCAACAATGGCTTGCACATCTTCTAGAATCGAGTGCTGAGAATCCGCCCTAGAAGAGTTTTCTTTGGAATCAGCAGTGGACGCACTGTGTTCCTGTTGCCGGATGGGAGAAGACTGGGTAGACGAATCAAGGTGAATTGAGGTGGCGGTGTCGTGGAAAATTTCTTCTTCATTTACAGCGGTGGAACCTTGCACCTGGCTCTCCGACGGGCTTATGCGGGTGCGTTTTTGGCGGAGAAGCTGGAAAAAGTCTTCATCCTCATCTTCTTTGTCTTCGAGCACTTGGGCAGATTCTTCATGATACAAAATTGGAGCTCTTGGCGGAGGTTGCACGGCTTGAATGGCTGGGAACAGAAAGGTAATGATATGTGGTAAACGCGAACGCGGAAGCTCTCCCTTGTTAACATGCTTAATAACCGTAACACATTCACGGTGAATGCACTGGAAATAGAACGAGGCAAAATTAACATGCTCATGGGAAGCCATGTCAATCATCGAATAAAACGGGTGAGAAATGCCATAAGTGCGTTTCTGTAAATTAAGGATAGCAACAAGAAATTGTAAGGCGGTACGTTCAGGGTCAGGGCAACACAAAATGGCGTATTCATTCGATGAGGACCGTGGGAATAATTCGACCATGGTGGCAATAGGAAGGAGAGGACCATTCTCCACGCCTTCTATGGGCAAACAGAATGCTGCATCGAATGATGCTAATGTGATTACGACGCGAGCTGGTAAACATGTAATCGACCAACTCTACTCGGTAGCAGGAGTGGCGGAAATGGCTACAATAATTTATGCATAATAAGGGTGACACTCCACTGAATGCTAAGGCAATTCAGTGAAGTTCAACAGGCTGCGAATGCGCAAGAACTCACTCACGTCATGAGGGAGTCCATCACGGAATGTAGCAAAATTAGCTAAAGCTTCCATGATGCGCACGTGAAATCACAAGAACACGAATACACGGCAAACACAAGAAACACAACGCACAGAACATAGACACAATAGCGATTAACAGGGAAAAGAAGAGGATTAAGTAGACACTCGACAATGGGAAGCGATCGGGAATACTTAATCATCGCGCGATGTTGTGATGATAACCTTCATAATTACGGTGTGTATGCATGAGCAGAATCAATAACACAAGGCGGTGATTAATTATGATTATATATCAAAACAAGGAGCTTTACGGTCTTATTCAATTAACATGCAAAAATAAAAAGAAAGTAAATAACACGCAGAAAAACGAAGGACACGTCAGCGAGAATCAGGCGCTTGGTCATACGGCTGCAACTTTGAACCATTGATCACTTTAGGAAGAGGAACTCTAGTCAAGGTAGTCAATCGAAAAGTAGCTGGTCCCACTTGTTCACTAATTTGGTAAGGACTGAACCACCATAATTTAAATTTCCTAGCAGCACGATTTGATTTAGCATTATAAAACAGCACAAGTTGGCCCACCATAAACACAAGAGTCTTGAGGAAACGATCATGAGTCCGGGCTTGTCGCAACTGAACTTCTTGGAGAGTTAGAAAGCTTTCCCAACGATGTTCATCCAAGTTTCTGAGTGCTTCCAACCGAAATGGCAAAGAGTCTTCGGGTAACAGCTTCTGAGTTATGGCCACGCGTAAGCTTGGCACGACAATCTCCATAGGTGCGATTGCTTCCATCCCATAAGCAAGCTTGAAAGGAGTCAGTCCAGTTACAACTTTGTATGTAGTCCGGTATGCCCATAAGACTGCAGGTAGTAACTGATCCCATCTTTCTGGTGATTCCACGATCAATTTGCGAAGCATACTTAACAGCGTCTTGCTGGTACTTTCAGCTAAACCATTAGCATGAGGATAGTACGGTGAACTGAATTTATGCAAGATTTGAAAATTATGCATTAGTACTTGCATTAAATTGTTAGCAAAGTGTGTTCCTTGATCTCTCACAAGTTCTAGAGGTAATCCATAATGCGGAAAAACATCCTTCATCAGGCATTTTGCCACCGAAATAGCTGTAGCGGACCGCAAGGACCAAGCTTCAGCCCACCTGGTAGCATAATCTATACAGGTCAAGATGTAACGATTGTTGCTAAGGGTTGCTGGTGGTGTGATAGGTCCAATAAAATCAAGGCCCCACTTCTGAAAAGGTTCCAAAGGTAATACAGGTTGCAGAGGAAAAAAGTGTCTCTGTAATGGCTGTCCACCCGTTGACAAGTGTCGTAGTGCTGTACAAACTAAAGTACGTCTTTATACATGGTTGGCCACCAAAGCCCACTTTGCAAAATCTTCCGATGAGTGAGATCTTCTACAAAATGTCCACCGAAGGGTATCGAATGTGCCATAGTGATGACTGAGTTTGCTTCATGTGGTGGAATGCAGTGAAGTAATACACCAGTGTGGTCCATATAGTACAACTGTCCTACCAGCAACGGAAATCGACGACTATAAACTGCAATCTTCCGTCGCATAGCAGGGGGTGTATGAAGAGGAAGACATCCATCACTCAGGAAAGTTAACAACGTATCATAATAGGTAGGCTGCTCAGGATGTTCGGGAGATTCATCACGAGCTAGTTCAGCAGCGTAAATTGCTGGTGTGGTATCGTCAACGCCCACCGGAGCTTCACCGGAATCCAACCGAGAGAGAAAGTCTGCTAAGGCATGGGCTGTACCTGGTCAATGAATCACTTCGTAGTCGAACTCTTGTAGCAATAATACCCAACGAGCCAAGCGACCACGTAAATGTTGCTGCCGGACCAGATATACAAGTGCAGCATGATCCACATGAAAAGTGAATTTTCAGCCTAGCAAATAATGCTTGAATTTCTTTACAGAATATACCAATCCGAGGCATTCTCGTTCAGTCACAAAATAATTCCTTTCCGCAGAAGCGAGTCGGCGACTTGCATAGTAAACAGGACGAAACCATTTGTCCGTTTGCTGCATTAAAACACTGCCAATGGGGATATCCGATGCATCTACAAAGACATGGAATGGGCGTTCCCAATCAGGAGGTTGCAAAATAGGAGCCTTCGTCAATAATCCTTTTAGATGATCGAATGCAGTTTGGCATTCCGGAGTCCATTCGAACTGTCATGGAGTACTAGTCATTAGCCGATTTAGTGGTGTTGCTAAATGGGCTAGCCACCGTAGATGCCTGCCATGCCACCAGATTTGACCCAAGAAGCGCATAACCTCTTTCAGCGTTGTTGGAATGGGTGCTTCCAACACAGCTGTGACTTTGTCTGGATCAACTTGGATACCTTGTGCCAATATGATATGTCCAAGGAATTTACCACAAGACACCGCAAAAACAGATTTTGTCGGGTTCAGGCAGAGTCGGTATTCAGGGTATTTCTGAAAACAACACCGTAAATGATACAGGTGCGCCGCAATCTTGCCGAATAAGGAGAAGTCATCTAAATAGACTTGCATAAAAGTGGTTAGGTAGGGTGAGAAAATTTCTTGCATACAGCATTGAAATGTGCTGGGAGCATTCCATAACCCAAACCACATGATCGTACAAGCAAAAACACCCCAGTTTGTAATGAAAGTCGTTTTCGGTATGTCTTGTTTAGCCATTTTGACCTAGTTATAACCACTGTAGCCGTCCAAAAAGGAGCACATCTCATGTCCGGCCACTCTGTCAAGCATTGTGTCAAGAAAGGGAAGAGGAAACGGATCAGGTACCATGGGCGCATTCAGTTTCTGGTAATCCACACAGATTCAGAGCTGCTTATTTTTCTTAGGAACAATAACGATCGGAGATATCCATTCAGCGTGTTCTATTGGTATGATGAATCCCACCTTCAATAACCTATCGAGCTCTGCTTTGACCTGTGCTGCATAATTGGAATTCATGCGGTAACTGGATTGTTTAATTGGCTTCGCTTCCAGCTTAAGCACGACTCGATGTTGATAGATTCGCGGATCAAGACCCTTCATATCGCGCTAATCCCAGGCAAAAACATCAGAAAACTCACGTAGGAGTCGGATCAAATCTTCTTCAAAGGCCTCGGACAATCGTGCCTTAATCTTAACAGGTCGCGGATTAGCTTCATCACCCAAATTATAGGTCACTAACTGGTCTTCCGGGACATAAAATTGATGAGGTTTCCCCAAGTCGTCAGCTGATTGTAAAAATTGATGTAGAGTAGCTCCATCCATAGCAACATTATCATCTACATCTATATCTCCGATCACGAGAACAACCGTACAGACTGCCAGACTCCAGTTATCGGCTACAGGTTGAAGATCTATAGTACCTAAGGAAATCAAATCTTTATTGTTCTGCAGAAACGCCTCTTCTTCATCATCAGATAAGCCATCCAACATGTGGACTGGCTCGGCTACATAGGGTCTGGCATGAAGTTCATAGGGTTGAATGGCATCTAGTTTGACAACATATTTACGGTGGTTGTCTTTGAAAGTCAGTTCCTGCGCTGACCAATCCTGTATAACTTTAGCTTGTTTCAACCACGGTCGACCGAACAAAAGATTATAGTCGAGGCTGGATTCTGGTAGTTCTAAGACTACGAAAGTCATTTTGAACGTTGTGCCCTGCAAAGTAATCAGGATATTCCTTACGAGTCCCACCGGATGGACTCGGGATTGATCTGCCATTCTGACAAAGAATTGAACGGGCTCAATTTGGGTCCACCCTAACTTCTTGCAGAGAGCTGCAGTTGCTATATTCACACCGGAACCGCCATCGATTAACACTTGCGTAATCTTGTGATTTTTATGCTAGACAGTGATTAAAGGGACAGAATGATCCACCGTAGAGTCAGTTTTTTGTTGTATTGTTGCGGTCACCGGAGTACTGGGAGATCCCGGACTAACTTGTTGTTGAAACTACTACCTAACTCCGGGCACCAAGGCGAGTAGTTGCCCCAAAGGGAGTGTAATTGAAGCCTTCGAGAGAATATCCCATACCTGGTCTGTTGGAATTGCATTCTTCACTAGTTCCGATGATGATTCTCTTGTTACTGGAGTAGAGTCTTATTCATGCGCTCTCACATTTGGCAGGGGAACCTGTGTCACTGGGATTGGATCGGGGAACATGGTCGACTCTTTGGCGGTCCATTGGCTGGCTTTGGTATACATTCGCTGCTGTTCACGGATCCCAGGTTCAAACACCTCAGCTGCGGGTTGCAACTGCTTACCGGATCTTATCTGGATCACTGCTGCTTGCGATTCCACTGGGGAGATATAGACCATGTTGGTCATCGGGTTTTGACGCTCTTTCTTTCGTTGTTCGTATTCGGCTGCATCCTTGCAGAATCTTTGGATGTGGCCAAGTTCACCGCAAAAGTGACATCGAGGTGGTGGCAGAGAAGTATTCTCCGCTGATGTGCTGGCCTGCCATTGATTTGTATTGAAGTTGGTATTTCGCTGTCCCCGGTAATTTCGGTATCCTTGCTGTTGATTGTTTCGCATCTGCGGTGGCACATAGTGGGTTGCAGTTTGACCTGGTTCTTGTATAATGGCGTTTATAGCTGCTCGTCCCTGCACTTTGGCATTATACGCACAATTTTTGGTTGAGTGTCCGGTGGTATTGCAGATGGCGCAATACATCTGATTAAGGGCACAGGTAGCACTGGTATGCCCTGGATTTTTACACTTGGTGCAATACATCTGTTTAGCCTGATCATCTATACCATGCTTACTGGCCTTCAGCCATTCCAAGTCTTTGGTGAATCCCCCAACCTTATGCTCTAGTTGCAGGGCCATCACAATAACAACATCTAGCATCATAGCATCTACACAGCGAATGATCATGATTTGTCTTAGCTGTGGGGTCAAACTATTAATAACCCACTGGGTTATAACATCATCCGGTAAATTAGCATGTGCCGAAGGCAATTGTCTTAAATGAGTTCTAAATAATGTGGCATATTCCTGAACAGTCTGATGCGGCTTCTGCCTGTTGTTCTACAAGTAATCGAAGATTTCGGCAAGATTTTTCTTCAGCCGAAACCTCTGTAAAAATGCATCCCTTACTGCCTCATAGGTAACGAAATGATTGAAATCATACTCTGTTAACCATCTCGCTGCTTCATTGACTAATGTAGACTGGAATACGATGGCCTTGTATGCCGGATCGGGTGGATGGTTCAGTACGACATAACTTATCTAAAAGGTACACACGTGTGCATCAGGGTCGTCACCTGGAAATCCACCGAACTTTGTGTAAGTTACCCCTGTTGGAACTGGTCACAGTGGAAGGGGCTGTTGCTGTTGCTGTTGTTGCTGCTGTTGTTGACCACTCATGGTGCTAGCCGTGGTACCATGGTTGTCTCCTGAGTTCTGAGGAGGTGTTTCCGGTCCTTTGGAATCTGTATGGTCAGACTGCTCACCTTTTGGCTTGAAAATAGCGTTCAATCTCTTACGGATCTCCAAATCCAAGAGCATATCCTCAGCTTGGATATCCCAGGTAGGCAAATTTGCCCCGAACAGTGGTGTCTGAAATGAAGATTCACTAGGAAGTATCACACGGTCACCGAAAAACTGTAGATTCCCTGGAATTGGGACCGAACTGTCACCGGAATTCATCGAACTTTCCCCAAAACAAGGTATTCTTTCACCGGCAATGATATCTCTGGGTAACATCACTTTATCCTCGGAAAAGTTCGAATCCTGACCAAACGGCATCGGGTCAACTGCGCAATATGTCCCTGTACACTCCGAAGTTTATGTACCTTCTGCAGACTGTATCGAAATTACACAGGAATCTACCAAAATTTCCTCTTGTGTCACCGGAATTCTACCGGAATCACTACTAACAGACTCTCTTCCTTCGACAACTCGACTTAACCGGTCTATGCTTTTGCCAACTAGGGGTGTCCCTAACAAATTTGCTACTGTCCAGGGATGCTGATCTCTCCTATACTTCGGATACAACTTGCCGAACCGAGTAACTGGCATATATCACGTCTCATCAACAAGTGCATCATGTAAATCTACATCAGAAATAGAATGATCTGCATCATCATATGAAACCTGCAAAGGCTGAGAATTTACCTCATTAGGACCAGCACTAGACTGTCCACATGTAAAAAGAGGCATCAACGTATCATACATGTCTTTGGAGCTAACAGATGTTTCCTTAGTACATGAAAGCTAACTAGAATGCGTTTAGTCTGTGGATGATACAGACGATAGCCTTTACTTTCAGACCTGTACCCAACAAAAATACATTTTACTACCTTAGCTTGCGGTCATGCCAAGCCTCATATGGAGTGATAGACTGCAGCGCTTTAGTGGGACACCTGTTTAGTACATATGCTGCACACATGACAGCCTCAAGCCAGAAACTATGTGGTAAAGCCTGACTCTTGACCATGCACCTTGCCATCTCCATGAGTGACCTGTTCTTTCGTTCAGCAACTCCATTTTGCTGAGGTGTATACGACACTATAAACTGGTGTTTTATCCCACGTTCAGCCAGAAATGCATTAAAATCAGAAGATATATATTCCCCCCCTCGATCAGAACGGAGGGTGCCCATTTTACATGCTGACAGATTTTCAGCCAGAACCAAAAACTGTTTAAAGCACATGAACACTTCAGACTTTGCTTTGAGTGGATATACCCATGCATGCCTGGAAAAATCATCAATGAAAGTCACGAAGTAAAGGTAATTCCCAAAAGAGGGTGTCTGCATAGGACCACAGACATCACTATGTACAAGCTGCAATTTCTGCGTAGCCCAAACTGAACCATCTTTTGGAAAGGAGGAACGCTGCATTTTTCCCAAAATACAGCCTTCAGATACATGTTTTCCAGGTGCCTCAAGCTTGGGCAAAGAAGACACCATATCAGATTTCTGTAGGTGTAGCAAACTAGCAAAATTCAAATGACCAAAGCGTGCATGCGAAAGCTTTGCATCTGACATAGCCTGAGAATCATGAACTGCACATGTTGAATCATTCACATATCTTTCATAGTCTATGAGCTTATACAGCCCACGATAGAAAATGCCAGAAGCAATAATCACATCGCCATTTGATAGATCATGAACTGTACACCTGTCATCAACGAATTTCACAACCAAGCCAATCTTGGCTAATGCAGAAACTGATAACAGATTCTTCTTGATCCCTAGCACAAATAAAGCATCTGACAAGGTGAAAGAACTACCATCAGCAGTAGTCAGAATGATCTTACCAACTCCCATAACACGATAAGAGGAGTTGTTGGTGCATGTGACAATATTCCCTGTAGGGGCAGGCTCGAGTGAAGAGAAGAAACTGTGCTGCGAGGTAATATGTTTGGTCGCCCCACTGTCAAAGTACCAAACATCTGAGTCCACTGCAGACATGCACTGCTCATGAGAAGATGGGTCAAAACTGCAAACAGTAGTAAACACCCATTCTTCTTCCTGCACAAGATTAGCCGACTCTGTTTTTGGTGTAGAGGCTTCTGCAACAACCATTCCAGCCTCCTTTTTCTTTGCCTCTTTTACAGCCAGTTTTGGATAGTTCTTTATGATATGATCATTCCCTTTTACAGTACTTGCAAAACAATTTTTGCTTTTCTGATTTCTTCTCATCTTTATCCTGGTTCTTCTAGTGTGCAGCATTTGCAGATTTTTGCTTACTAGTAGAAGAGCTCCATTTTCCTTTACCCTTCTGACTAGCTAGGAAAGCTTGATCTGCAACACGCATAATGGACCTGTTCTGCCTGGACTGATCTTCCTGCAACAGAACAGAGACTAACTCCTCAAATGATAAGGCATTTGGATTGCCTTTCATCATCAACCGAAGAGTAGAAGCAAAACTCTGATATGAATCAGGAAGACCATTCAGAACGGTCTGCACAAGTGAGCTATTTGGTATAACCCCATCAGCAGAAATCAATTGTTCCTTCAAATCTTTGATCTTCGTTAGGAAACTGTCCATAGAATCACCTTCATTCATGTGCTCACTCTCCAACTGTTTTCGGAGGTAAGCAACACGAGCCTCATTCCTAGCTTGGTACAATGTGGTAAGTGTATCCCAAGCATCCCTAGCTGTTCTGCAAGAGCGAATATGAGGAATAATGGCACGTTTGACAGACAAAGCTATCAATGCATGTGCCTGGGCATCTCTGCCATCCCAACGAATTTGCTATGCAGTAGGTGCAACAAAAACAGCAACACGAACAGGAATCTGCGGAATATCATCTTTGACACCATCTTCATCAGCTCCAGCACCTGTATTTGCAGTACCTGTCGTTACAGGTGTAACAGGACGTCTTTCAACACCCTGCATAATGTTCCACAATCCTTTTGCAACGAAAACATGTCACATCATATAAGCCCATAATGGGTAGTTGGTACCATCCAACTTATCCTCAATAGCCAACATACGGAATACATCACTGCTTTCAGCCATGGCCGGTGACTAAAATACCTTGATGCAAAAAATTGACTGTATCTCAAAAAGTTGAACAGAACTGCCCAGACGAGTTTTGCTAGACCTGTAGCAGACTTCGAGATGCTTAAATTGGCGAACAAAAACTGGTATATACCTTTGGCACAAAAAGATGAAATAGCCTGCACAAGCGCTACGATAGTGCGTTCGGAGGCCGAAATGAGCTCAGATCACGATTTCGGCACCACAAAGTGAAGCAGTTTTGATCTGGGAAACACGCTGAGTATGCTCACCAAAATTCGTGCGATTATGAGACTGCAAACGGAGGAGTGTCGACGGTGCCCTAGATGAAGCGACGACCTGCTCTGATACCAATTGTTAGAGATAGATGTCTGCGGAAGCACGCAAACAACACAAGGAAGAAGAAGAAGCTTGGAGCACAAACACACAATACTGAATATATTACCAGAGAATGTACAAAGATAAGTAGCCCATTAGGGCAATAGGCGTATATACAAGCCGGGGGAAAAAAACCTCCTAAAGAGGGAAAAAAGTGCCCCGGGGGTCCTAGTGTGTTCACACACATCACTACCTAAATATATCAACATTTTTATGATCTTTCTTTGGTATTTTTTGCCCTAAATAAAATGAAACCAATTTACCTAGGGTTTTCTTTTGAAGATCCACTGATCTTGGGAAATGAAATTGGCTGCTCAAACTTGAGTTTAACTCTGGAAAAGAGTTCTTCAAGAAAGATGTGTAATGGCAAGGGCAACTATCAATTTGTGCAAAGATATACCCATAAACTTTTCTTCAAATATCAAAAGCAATCTTCCTAAAAGATTAACAATTCACCTAGGACAAGTGAATGGCACAGTCAATTTGCATATAGCTACTTAACTTGACTTTCCTTTTAGCAAATAAAATTGCCTTTCCCAAGACCAACAAAATTACTTAGTACTTAGTCAAAAAGCAATCTAAATATGCAAAGATAAACACATTCAACTTTCCATTCAGTAAATCAAGGCATCTTTTTCCAAAAGACCTGCACTATACTTATGAAAAATATGAGAAACCATCCGTTTGCACAAAGATAAACACTCACACCTCCTAAAAGGTACATTTAAGCCTTCTTTTCCCAAAAAAAAAGCTTATTACCTACTTTTCCAAGTTCATGTGAGAGATATTAGAGTAGTAGATTTTTTAAATGTGTTTATTTACCATCAACAATGGAAGATCTAGCAAGGTTCGGAAGCTTTGTTAACTTCCCCGACAATGGCACCAAAAAGATGTTTGTTATCCTTTGGAGTTGTCCTCTCCAATCATCATAGCATAAAGGATTAACTCTTCACATCTTAAATTTGTCAATCCGGGAAGTATACTAAGACCACAGCCCCTTCGAGTTAATGGAATCTAAGAAAATGTAGCTACAATTCTGATTTCTAAGAAGAACTTGGAAAAGGAGTAGGAAAACTAGGGTTTCTTGTATCTAGAGCTAAAGAATAGCTTTCTCAATGATTCTTTTGCCTAAAGTGTGGCATTTTTCTTGTAGATTACAAATATGAACCCAAAAATAAATTTCAATACCTATATCATCTAGATGAGACAATCATGATTCTGATAAAATAAAACTGAGAATTTCCATTTCCAAAATGATCTCATGCATTGAATCACTCAATATACTAACAATCACCTCTCACTACAAACTCCACTCAATAATACACAAGTTAAACCAGCAAATTCCATGGATAACACATGAAAAAGACTCAAGAATCAATCATGAACATTCAAAGAAAAGAGAGTCATGACTTTCAAATTGAAGCTCTTCATTCACATGTCACAAGAGTACAAAGTGATAGCAACCCCTACAAAATACAAGATTTTGTCTTTTATACTTTTTCATGTGTCCCTTTTCACACTTGAAATTGTTTAAAGAGCCGCTTGAAGTCACTTGATCATCGCTCCTTCTTCCTCGACCTCTATTTGAACCTCTTCTACCTCTGTTTCCACCTCTTGATGATCCTGCATAAATATCTTGTCCTTGAGATCCTTTTTGATTTGAAGTAGAGCCATGTAGATTCATCTCCTCCGTGACCATGAGAGCAACAAGCTGATCGAAGTCTAGTAATTTTCCTCTAACATAAAGTGAAGTAATGAATAGTTTCCATCTCTCATCATCCTTAAGTCCATTGAGAGTATGTGCAACCAAGTCATCGTCCTCCTTGAATTGATCCTAGTTGATCTGCAATCTCTTTAACCTTCAACAAGTAATCATTGACCGATGTCCTTGTATATTTCTTTATGTTATTCAACTCATTTTCTAGTTGAATCTTCTTTGCTCTTGTACCTGTAGCATACAACATTTCCAATGCAAGCCAAACATCTCTACTTGTGTCTAGATCTTGTATGTGTCCTACAATTGAATCTTGAATATTTTGTGATAAAATGAATATAGCCCTTTTGTCTCTTTCATTCTGAAGTCTAAACTCCCTCATATGTTGCTGATTTGGATCCTCTGCTAATATAGGTTTGATATGTGTTCCATTAATCAAACCATAAAAGCTTCTACATTGCAACTATGATGTGAGTCTAAATCACCATGCTTGATACTTGTTCTTATCAAGCTTCTCTATTTCTGCAGGTTGATCACCCATTGAGTAAATACTAAAATTCCTCCTTTAACCCTCCTTGGATATGTGTGATAAGAAGAAGTATGATAATTACCTTTGTAATAAAGTTTATGCACCTTTCTTTACTTGGATATTGCTTGAGATGCTTCCTCGCTATCTCCTTCTACCTTCGTGTAGTGCCGATGATGAACCTCTACTCCAGTAGCTTCAAATTCTTCATCAAGGTATTAAAACCTTCTCCAAGCTTCAATTCCTTGCCATGATACCAATGAATGTTGTGTTGGGAAGATGGATGAATACTTCAGGAAGATAAGTAGGTATTGCCAAATCCTGCTTTGTACCAGCCCTTTGATGCTTCAGAGTTGATAAGTAGACCTTCTTAGCTTTCCAATGACACCATAAAATGGCCTATGTACTTTAAAAATGATGTATGAAATGATTGAATCAAAACAGATTACTTTGAACTTCAAGTCTTCAAAAAAACCTTCTATTTTTGACAATACACCTACTGCATCTTTTGCTCAGTATGACCAGCACAGTAGGAATTGGAAAAATTCCTTTTAGGGGTATCTAATTAGCTTAGCAAGCTGACTATTTCAAGTGAAATCACTTAAAAAAATCAACTTTGCTCAGAGAAATTAATTTAGCAAGTAAACCTTTACCCCCGATATTTTAGGACTGTGTTAGTCGGCCGCCGGATTGGCGATTGTAAAGACTGAATCTTTTTATATTTCGCACGAACGAAAGGTTGTTACAAAGATGTTTGTAATCTTTATATAAATCAATGAAAAAGAAACGCTTCGTGACAACCAGAGGAGTTGTTGGAACATCAAGCTTACACTATGCTTGAGGTGGATTTGATCTACATCAAAGGATATCGCATCGAAAGAATATCCGTTGGAGAGTTCTTTTTCATATTCTCATTTATTGTATTTTTTTGAGAGATTTTTGATGGCTCATTTACCATTGTAAAAGCCTTGAGCTTTACACATGTAAAGGTACAAATATAGAGCCCATATTCCACGAATTTGTGGTGGTTGAGGTTGCATTCAATCAAGCAATCAATCAAGCAATCAATCACCTAAAAATAGATCAATCAAGATCTTGACTTTTTTCCTTGATTGTAGGAAAGTGATTTGATTCCCTCCAACAACCATTCCTACCTTCATTGAATTCAAATGCAAGTTGTAAAAGTCGTGGAACACTCTTAGAGTCTATATAAAGACTTGGAATCACTTGTAAAATACATGGAAGCAATATACATACACTTGTGACCATCATTGTCTTGCTCCTTCAATTTCTGCATCATCTTCTTCGCCAACAGTAATCTTGCAGAGGCTGCTGCTCTCTCCTCAGAGCTTCAAATTGAGTGCAAGAGGACTCATTGGAAAGGTATTAGTGTCTAGTTTATGCCTGTAAATTTTCAAAGCATTTGGTTCAGCAGATTTGGAGAAAGCTCAGTTTTTCTGCCTCGGGGTCAATCTCTGTGTATTCCTGAAAAATAGGAGGTACCACCGGTGAATGTCGCATTCATTCCTGTAGCATATTTTGCTTATTCCTTATACTTTTGTGCATTCCATACACTCAACCCTATGTGTATCACTCCCATAAAAGGATTTTTTCTAATTGTAATCACGCTGGTCGCTATGGGCATTTGAAGTTCATTGTCTCTTCCAAAGATAGTAAGTTTTTTGAGCTAGTCGACCCGCGAACCTATCTGTTTTGTATCGACTCATTCTCCTTGATGCTCCAAGGTATATAGTGTGTTTCTTTGCACTTATAGCATGCCTATAAGGTCTATTTGAGTCTCCAAAAGCTCAAGGGCTGGTCTTGTGCCGGTTGGCTTGACCAAACTTCATCACTTCGAAACGCACTTTTCTACCTTCGACAAGCTTCTCCAAGTTCTTTCAGTGGTATCAGAGCTAGTTCAAGATGGGTGACGGCTTTCCCTCAATGATCGAGAAGCTTGATCGACACAACTACGCGGCTTGGCAAATCAGAATGGAGGCCTACTTGCAAGGTAGAAATCTTTATGGAATTGTAGCAGGTGATGAAGCTATGCCTATTCCAAGATCCAAAGGAGGACCTACACAAGAGGAGACAGATAAGCTCACACTTTGGTGCGCAAGGGATGCTCAAGCAAGGTCGTACATACTAAACTCTATCTCTGACTTTCTATTACCACATATTAGAGGATGCAAGACATCTCAAGAGACTTGGGATGCCCTGGAGACTTTCTTTTCTGCTAGTACCAAAGCAAGAAAGAATCATCTTTGGAACGAGTTCAACCAAATGAAGAAGACACCCAAACAAACCATCACAGAGTTTGTTACCAAGGTCAAGGAGGTTGCGGATCAGTTAGCATCCATTGGAGAGCTAATTGAAGAAGAGTTCATCATGAGGCAAATTCTCAACGGCATTCGAAGTGATAAGCAATGGCAATCCTTCACGACGGCTTATGATCTCATCATGGATGTGCAGACTCCAGACTTCAACATCTTTCTTGGACAACTCTTCAATCAAGAAGCCAACAATAGCATAAAGGAAGGTAACTCTTATCATGGAAATTCATCTAGTGCTCTATATGCAGATAAGAAGGATAAGAAGCAGAAAGGCAAGAAGAAGGAAGAAGATGATGAAGAGACTTCCCAAGCTAACTTCGCAAGCAAGAGCAAGTGGAAAGGGAAGAAGAAAGGACCGAAGCAAGACAAAGCGAAAGGTCAGAATGTTCAACCTTGTGCCATATGCGATAAGACCAACCACACCACTCAGAATTGCTGGTTCAATGGGAAGACCCAGAAAGGAAGTGGAAGAGGTGGATATGGCAGCAATAGAGGCCGAGGTGGACACAACTTCAACAACAACAATAGAAGCTATAATAGAAGGGACTACAACAATTATTCAGAAGATCAACCACATGAAGACTCATTACTTCTTATGAACCTAAGCCACAAAGAAGGTAAAGAAGATGATCATTTGTTCTACATAGATTCAGGATGCTCGAATCATGTTGCAGGCAACATTGCTCTTCTATCTGATTTGGAAAGTCCAAAGCATAGACATGAAGTGCAAACAGGGGATGACACGAAGCACAATGTGGAGAAGATTGGCAATGTCAAAGCTTCCAATGGCAGGACAAACATTCTGAGTAAGGTTCTCTATGTACCCACTATCACTAAAAACCTAATAAGTGTAGGCCAAATAGTTGAAAAAGGCTTGCAAGTTAGGTTCACCCAACATGGAGCTTTTGTGGAAGATCCATGTCAAGGCTTCAAGAAGATAGCCCGGGGTGAGAAGCATGGTAGGCTCTTTACTTTTGAAGTAGGAGAAACCAGGAACATTGCTCTATTCAACTTTGGGTCTCAAACCCTAAGTGAGCTTGAAGTGTGGCATAAGAGACTTGCTCATGTGAATGAAAGAACCTTGAAGGATATATGCAGGGATCAAAGTGTTCTAGGACTGCCGAACATATCAAAGCAACACATGATCAACAGGTGTGATGCATGTCACATTGGGAAGGCACAAAGACAACCATTCAACCACAAAGGCTACATCCACAACAACTTATTGGACTTAGTACATACAGATGTATGGGGACCAAGTCAAGAACCTTCATTGGCAGGATCAAGGTACTATGTTTCATTTATTGACGACCATAGTAGGTGGACTATTCTATACTTTATCAAGAGTAAGAATGAAGTGTTTGATTGCTTCAAGAAGTATCTTGCGCATGTGGAGAATCATACAGGTAGATCACTAAAGAAGCTCAGATCTGATGGAGGGGGAGAATACTTCTCCAAAGATTTTGATGAGTTCTTGCAGGATAAAGGTATCAAAAGGGAAGTGACTACCAGGTACTCTCCTCAACTAAATGGAATTGCAGAGATGAGAAACAAGACATTGGTTGGATCAGCCCAAACAATGCTTGAAGAGAAGAAGTTGCCACATTATCTATGGGCAGAAGCTATTTCAACTGCAGTGTACCTTGTCAATTGACTACCATCCAAATCACTTCAAGGTATGACTCCTTATGAAGCATGGCATGGAAGAAAACCTAGTCTTGGACATTGCAAGGTTTTTGGTTGTTTAGCTTATGTTCATGTACCATCACAAATAAGAGGTAAGCTAGATGAAAGGGCAACAAAGGCAGTGTTTATTGGATATGATTCAACTCAGATGGGTTACAGGTTCTTCAATCCTTCAACCAAGCAATTCACTACAAGTAGAGATGTTGTGTTTGAAGAACACAGGTCTTGGTATGATGAAGACAAACAAAAGGTAACACTACCATATGATCTTGATTCTGACTCTCATCAATTAGGAAGGAAGCATGATACACAGGTCCAGGATCCAAGAAGTGATACAGACGATGACCAAGATGAAAGAGAAAGGGATTACAAGCTATGGAAGTCAAGAGGCAAAGCAAAGATGCAAGAGGTTGGAGAATGCTCCAAACAAGTACCTAGAAGATCAACAAGAGAGAAGAAACAACCAGAAAGGTATGGATATGATTCCACATTTGTTACAAAGCATTCAATCTACTTGGCAAAAGACTCTATTTCAGAGGAACCCTCAACCTATGAAGAGGCAAAGGGAAACCCTAATTGGGAAAAGGCCATGAACGAAGAGATAGATGCATTGAAGGAAATGGACACTTGGGATTTGGTTCCAATGTCGCCGAATCAAAAGGTAATTCGTTGCAGATGGGTATACAAAGTTAAAAGAAATTCAGATGGATCAGTTTGCAGGTACAAGGCAAGATTAGTTGCCAAAGGATGCTCACAAACTCATGGTATAGACTATGAGGAAACATTCTCACTAGTTGCAAAGATGACTACAATCAGGACATTGATAAGTGTAGCTGCTGCAAGGAATTGGAGACTCCTCCAACTTGATGTGAAAAATGCATTCTTAAATGGTTGGATAAGTGAAGAGGTATACATGTCACAACCACCAGGTTTTGAAAACCCTAATCATCCATCTTATGTTTACAGACTTAAGAAAGCATTGTATGGATTGAAACAAGCTCCAAGAGCTTGGAATTACAGGTTGGTTATATATCTTCAAGACCAAGGGTTCAAAGCTAGCAGCTCCGATCCTTCTCTATTCATCAAAAGGGATCACAATGAGGTTATCTATCTATGTGTATATGTAGATGATATTATTGTGACAGGTGATGATCTAAATGGCATTCAAAGGATCAAGAGACACATGCAAGAGGAGTTCAAAATCAGTGACCTAGGTGAGCTCACATATTTCCTAGGTATGCAGGTGATATACACAGATGAAGGAATGTATTTGACTCAAAGAAGATACATTCAGGATCTTCTTCTCAAGTTCAAAATGGAGAACACTAAACCTGAAGGTACACCTTTGGAGATGAATCATAAACTTAGTGTTTATGAAGGTGAGAAAATTGAAGACATAAAAGAGTATCAAAGCTTGGTAGGTAGCTTGATATATGCTACTCACACAAGGGCAGACATCTCATATAGTGTGGGAGTGCTTAGTCAGTTCATGCACTCACCGAGAAGACCACACATGGATGCGGCTAAGAGAGTACTTAAGTATCTCAAAGGTACAATCAACGAAGGTATATTCTATCCTTACTCTTCCGATTTGGATATCAAAATCTACTCAGATGCAGATTGGGCAGGAGCTAAGGATGATAGAAAAAGTACATCTGGTTACTTAGCATTTGCAGGTTCGAAGCTAGTGTCATGGAGTTCCAAGAAGCAACCAACAGTTGCTTTATCCTCAACTGAAGCAGAGTACAGAGGCTTGACCATAGCAACTCAAGAGGCAATATGGTTAAAAGCATTGTATACAGATTTGGGACTTGTGAGTTCCAAACCTCACATATTTGGAGATAATGTAAGTTCCATGCATCTAGCGGCAAATCCTATTTTTCATGCGAGAACCAAGCATATAGAAGTCCATTATCACTTCATCAGGGAGAAGCTCATGGCAAAGGAGATTGACATTTCTTTTGTTCCGACTGAAAAGCAAGTAGCAGATATGATGACGAAGGCACTTGATGGAATAAAGCTTTGTAGATTCAAAGCTATGGCAGGTATTCAACCTATCAGAGAATGAAGACTCAAGCATACTTTAGCTTGAGGGGGAGCTGTTGGAACATCAAGCTTACACTATGCTTGAGGTGGATTTGATCTACATCAAAGGATATCGCATCGAAAGAATATCCGTTGGAGAGTTCTTTTTCATATTCTCATTTATTGTATTTTTTTGAGAGATTTTTGATGGCTCATTTACCATTGTAAAAGCCTTGAGCTTTACACATGTAAAGGTACAAATATAGAGCCCATATTCCACGAATTTGTGGTGGTTGAGGTTGCATTCAATCAAGCAATCAATCAAGCAATCAATCACCTAAAAATAGATCAATCAAGATCTTGACTTTTTTCCTTGATTGTAGGAAAGTGATTTGATTCCCTCCAACAACCATTCCTACCTTCATTGAATTCAAATGCAAGTTGTAAAAGTCGTGGAACACTCTTAGAGTCTATATAAAGACTTGGAATCACTTGTAAAATACATGGAAGCAATATACATACACTTGTGACCATCATTGTCTTGCTCCTTCAATTTCTGCATCATCTTCTTCGCCAACAGTAATATTGCAGAGGCTGCTGCTCTCTCCTCAGAGCTCCAAATTGAGTGCAAGAGGACTCATTGGAAAGGTATTAGTGTCTAGTTTATGCCTGTAAATTTTCAAAGCATTTGGTTCAGCAGATTTGGAGAAATCTCAGTTTTTCTGCCTCGGGGTCAATCTCTGCGTATTCCTGAAAAATAGGAGGTACCACCGGTGAATGTCGCATTCATTCCTGTAGCATATTTTGCTTATTCCTTATAATTTTGTGCATTCCATACACTCAACCCTATGTGTATCACTCCCATAAAAGGATTTTTTCTAATTGTAATCACGCTGGTCGCTATGGGCATTTGAAGTTCATTGTCTCTTCCAAAGATAGTAAGTTTTTTGAGCTAGTCGACCCGCGAACCTATCTGTTTTGTATCGACTCATTCTCCTTGATGCTCCAAGGTATATAGTGTGTTTCTTTGCACTTATAGCATGCCTATAAGGTCTATTTGAGTCTCCAAAAGCTCAAGGGTTGGTCTTGTGCCGGTTGGCTTGACCAAACTTCATCACTTCGAAACGCACTTTTCTACCTTCGACAAGCTTCTCCAAGTTCTTTCAGGAGTCACCAGACTGTTTGTCTGGTTGATGAAGTCTGTGTAGTTGCTGTAGTGTTTTTTGAGAACTCTGAGTCGTATTGTGTTTGTCTTCTGTGTTGAGATCTATCCTTATACGGTAAAGATTAAGTTCCAATAAGGCTCGTCTTAAGTTGCATACTGAATCATTGTTCCGTAAAGGTTATTACTGCGAGTTGTGTTATGGTAGTTCTTATATGTTACACTCATCATTGAGCAAGTCTTAATCGGTGTATGAATCGACCTTGAGTACTGTGTGTTTGAGACTTTTGAGTTCTTCTGCGTCTTCTGTTTGTTTGATTATCTGCACCTATTCGATAAAGGCTGAGTTACTGTTATTGTCCCTAGTGTTACAGTAGTTCGTGTTCGGAACAGTTCTTGAGTTAATTAAGTAACTCTATATCACGATACTGAATAGCCTGGCGTTGTATGTTGAGAGCACCTTACTGGAGTGTGTTTGGTAAACTTTGGAAGAGTTTGATTACGAAGTGTAAGATTGCGAAGTGTAAACAGATTCTGAATAAGAGTTCTTGGGCATTAGTATATGGCTGTGTGCGAGATGATTATTGGGAAAATCAAGCATAGGGCCTCTGTTTAACAGACCCCTTCCACTCCCAAGAACCCACTAATTGTAAACGCGTCTCTGAAGGTTAGTTTCGCGTTTAACACTGGTGCTGTCTGTGGGAATGTGGCATCACGAGTGTTGCCAGCTAATTGGGGGAAAATGGCAACCAGAGTGTTTGATTGATTGTGAAGATGGCTGTAGATTGTGAATCGACAGTAATAGTACGCAAGTAGTACAAAAGATGATATATGCCGGTTACTCGATCCGGTGAGTCATATCCGAAGTACCGACAGCCTTGGGTACCTAATTTGCTAAGGACGCCTCCAGGAGGTAGAAGCATAGAAAGGTTTAACCCAGTTGCCAAGGAAGTGAAGAACACTAGTAGTGATTCCGGTAGTATTCCGGTGGAACATACTACATTTCTGGCAGATTCTGGTGCGATTTCGGCATAGTCTGTCGAAGATATAGTAACTCCAGAGTCTACCAGGACGCAGCATGAAGTTAATTTAACACCATTGGGTCAAGATTCGAATTTGTCTACGGATAGAAACATCTTGGCCAAAGAAATCAGTGAAGGTGAAAAAGCACCTTGCTTTGGTGAAAATTCAACACCTTCCGGTGTTATTTTGGTACGAGTTGCTGAGAGTTCACAGTTTTTCGATGACGGTTTACCATTTCTTGGTGAATCTTCAGTCCAATCACCGTTATTTGGAGTAAGCTTTCCTACATTTAATATCAAGGAGGAAGGTAGCTTATTCGAAGCTGAAATCCGAAACATACTGAACAATATTATCAAGCCGGAGAGTGCACAGGCTGACGATACAGATTCCGACAGTTCAGATATTTAGCCTCGGGACACAGAAGATAGTCACTATACAACCACCAGCACGATGAGTGGGCAACAACAACAACAACAACAGCAGCAGCAACAGCAACAACAACAACATCTATTTCCACCCCGGCCGACTCCAACAGGAGTAATGTACACTAAATTCGGTGGATTTCCAGGTGATGACCCAGATGCTCATGTACGCACATTTGAGATAAGTTACGCAGTGCTCAATCATCCACCTGATCCGGCATATAAAGCTATTGTATTCCAATCCACGTTAGTTAATGAAGCAGCCAGATGGCTTACAGAATATGATTTTAATCATTTTGTGGCTTATGAAGCGGTAAGGGATGCATTTTTGCAGAGATTCAGGCTAAAGAAGAATCCAGCCGAAATTTTTGATTACTTGCAAAACAATAGACAAAAGATGAATCATACAGTGCAAGAATATGCCACCCTATTCAGAACTCATTTGAGGCAATTACTGCCAGCCCATGCCAACCTGCCGGATGACGTTATCACTCAATGGTTTATCAATGGTTTGGCTCTGCAACTTAACAGATTATGATCATACGTTGTGTGGGAGCTATGATACTAGATGCGGTCATTGCAATGGCTTTGCAGCTGGAAAACAAGGTAGGAGGATTTACAGAAGACCTGGAATGGTTAAAAAGAGAGTAAAAATATTGTAGAAGATCCGACCAGACAGATGTACTACACCACGTGCAAGAATTCAGGGCATACCAGTACCACTTGTGCCCTTAACCAGTTGTTTTTCGCTATCTGCAATATGACCGGACATTCCACCGAGAATACTGCATACAACGCCAAAGTGCAGGGAACAACAACAATAAATGCAATTATACAAGAACCGGGGCAGCCTGCCAATCACTATGTACCTCCTCAAATGAGAAACAACCAGCAGCAAGGCTACCGAAATTATCGAGGACAGAGAAATAATAACTACAATGCAAACCGCTTGACAGGTCCACCACAAGAAGGTAATGCTTTGCCACCCCTCGTTGTCATTTCTGTGGTGAATTAGGACACATTCGAAGATTTTGTAAAGATGCGGCCGAATATGATCAAAGGAAGAAGGAGCGCCAGAACCCAATGACAAATATGGTTCAGATCACACCCATAGAAACACAAGCTGCAGTAGTTCAGACCAGATCCGGTAGGCCGTTACAACCAGTAGCTAAAATATTTGAACTAGGCATCCGAGAACAGCAAAGAACATATGACAAGGCTAGTCAGTGGACCACCACAGAACCTCGAGTGTTCCCAGATCCTATTCCGGTGACACAAGTTCCACTGTCAAAGAAAAATGCATAGGAGCAAGAGTCAAGTCCAGTAACAGATGCATCATCTTTAGAATCGATCAAAAGTATAACATTGCTACTGCCGCACTGTGTAAAAAGTTAGGATGGACAAAAATTGAGCCTGTCCAGTTTTTTGTAAGGATGGCTGATCAGTCCAGAGTCCACCTAGTGGGACTAGTACGAGATGTTCCCATAACTTTGCAAGGTACAACATTTAAGATGACTTTTGTCATCTTAGAACTACCAGAGTCTAGCTTGGATTATAATCTGCTTTTCGGCCGTCCTTGGTTGAAACAAGCCAAGGTGATACAAGATTGTTCCGCACAGGAACTCAATTTCAAGGACAATAATCGTAAATATGTTGTCAAGTTAGATGCTATCCAGCCTTGTGAATTACATGCTAGACCTTATTTTGCAGAACCAATTCATATGTTAGATGGTTTGTCAGATAATGAAGAAGAAGAGTTTTTGAAGAATAATATTGATTTGATCTCCCTAGGAACTGTTGATCTATAATCTGTTGTAGATAATTGGAATCCGACAGTCTGTACGGTGATGCCTGTGACTGAAGAAGACAAGAAAGAAGGTACTGCTGCTATAGATGACACCGATCTACAACAACTTCTAAAACCAGCTGATGATACAGAGAAGTCCCGACAATTCTATGTGTCAGAAGATCAGTTGATCACCTATAATTTAGGAGATGAAGAAAATCCACGTCCTATCAAGATAAAGGAAAGCTTACCTGAAGTGTTTCAAGCAGATTTAATCCAGCTACTTCGAAAGTTCTCTTATGTTTTTGCATGGGATTACAAAGACATGAAAGGTTTGGACCCTCACATTTATCAACATAGGGTCATGCTGAAGCCGGAAGCAAAACCAATCAAACAACCCAGCTATCGGATGAATCCAAATTATGCAGCACAGGTAAAGGCAGAGCTGGATAGGTTATTGAAAGTTGGATTCATTGTACCACTAGAGCACGCTGAATGGATCTCACCAATTGTTATTGTTCCTAAAAAGAATAAGCAACTGCGAATATGTGTGGATTATCGGAAACTGAATGCAGCTACGGTGCCTGATCCATTTCCTCTACCTTTTCTTGACACGATGCTTGATAGAGTAGCAAGACATGAAATGTACTCTTTCTTGGATGGTTATAGTGGTTACAATCAAGTGAGAATGGCTGAACAAGATATTCCAAAGACCGCTTTCATTACCAATTGGGGTGTTTTTGCTTGTATTGTTATGTGGTTCGGATTGAGAAATGCCCCCAGCACTTTCCAGAGGTGTATGTAGGAAATATTCTCCCCTTATCTTACCTCTTTTATGCAAGTATATCTTGATGATTTCTCTTTATTCGGTAAAATGGAAGCACACTTGTTCCATTTACGGTGTTGCTTTGAGAAGTGCGGAGAATACAGACTCTGCCTGAACCCAAACAAATCTGTATTTGCGGTTTCATGTGGAAAGTTACTTGGCCATATTGTCTCTGCACAAGGTATTCAAGTCGATCCAGATAAAATTGCAGCTGTGTTAGAAGCACATGTACCTACTACACCAAAGGAAGTAATGCGTTTCATGGGTCAAGTGAGATGGCATGGTTGCCATTTACGGTGGCTCGCTCATTTAGCCATTCCACTCAATCGTTTAATCACGAGTACTCCTAAACAGTTTGATTGGACTCAAGAATGTCAAACAGCATTTGATCTTCTAAAATGTTTATTAACGCAGGTCCCAATTTTACAACCACCTGATTGGGAACGTCCATTTCATGTTTTCGTAGACGCATCAGATATAGCCATTGGAAGTGTGTTAATGCAACAAACTGATAAGTGGTTCAGACCTGTTTACTATGCAAGTAAAAGGCTTGCTCCTGCTGAAAAGAATTACTCTGTAACTGAAAGAGAATGTCTAGGTTTAGTATATTCTGTAAAGAAATTCAGGCACTATTTACTTGGCCACAAATTTACTTTTCATGTAGATCATGCTGCACTTGTTTATCTAGTATGACAGTAGCATTTAGGTGGTCGATTAGCGCGTTGGGTTCTACTTTTACAAAAGTGACTTGCTACCCGCGACTTTTTGATGATCCCTTTTTATAAAGGTTGAGTCCAAAGTTTGAATTTGAATTCAAACTTTGATTCTCTATAATCATGCTCCTACATCCTAGGAGATATTCTCTCTAATTGATTGATGCTTTACAACTAATAAAGTCCACGACTCCATTGGGTAGGTGGTTACAAAGATTCCAATCAAATATGACTTTTACAAGGAGTAAAAAAGGTAATTATCTTCTAGCATTGGTTCACATGCTTCTTCATATATGTATGGATTACAAGCCAAATGTGTAGGCTTGTGAATTGCACCAACAGCTCCCCCTCAAGCCAAACATTTTGGCTTGGTCTTCATCTTCAATCTTCATGTATATCCTACAATCCAATCATTGACTTGAACCTGCAAATTTTGTTTCCATCCAATGCTTTAGTTAACAAATCTACACATTGCATGTTGGTTGATACATATGCTAGTTGAATGTCCTTGCTTAATAGCTTCTCTCTCACATAATGGTAATGGACCTCTATATGCTTGGTCCTAGCATGATAAATAGGATTAGCTGCAAGGTGAAGTGAGCTTGTATTATCTCCAAATATCAATGGTGAGGTAGTATACAAACCCAATTCTGTATATAATAACTTGATCCATGTGGCTTCTTGAGTAGCATTGGCCAATCCTCTATACTCTGCCTCTGTAGAAGATAAAGAAACAGTAGGTTGCTTCTTTGAAGACCATGATATTGGTTTATCACCTGCAAATGAAATGTATCCTGAAGTGCTCCTCCTATCATCCTTGCATCCTACCCAATCTGCATCTGTATAGATCTTGATATCCAAGTCTGAAGTGTAAGGGAAATACAAACCATGATGTTGATTACCGTTGAGGTATTTCAAGATCCTTTTGGCAGCCTCCAAGTGAGGTGCCCTAGGCTTGTGCATAAACTGACTTAGCACACTAAATCCATATGCAATATCTATCCTTGTCATGGTAGCATAATTCAAGCTACCCACAATGCTTTGATAACCTGTAATGTCATTAAGTACATCACCTTCATGTGCACTTAATTTCAGATTTACCTCCATTGGAGTACTTGCAACTTTGGCATCCTGCAACTTAAACTTCTTCAACATATCCTGTATGTATTTTTTCTGAGTAATATAGATTCCAGAGTTAGTATAAACTAACTCAAGTCCAAGAAAGTACTTTAGTGACCCAAGATCACTGATCTTGAATTCCTTCATCATCTGGTTCTTGATTTGTCTGATTCCATTGACATCATTACCTTCAAGTATGATATCATCAACATAAACACATAGGTATATTACTTTTGAATTACTTCTCTTAATGAATAGAGAAGTGTCTGCCTTTCTCATGACAAAACCTTGGTCTTGAAGATATGTGGTCAACCTATGGTTCCATGCCCTAGGTGCCTGCTTCAATCCATAAAGAGCCTTTTTTAACTTGCATACATGTGTTACCTTATTAGGATCCTCATAACCAGGAGGTTGTGACATGTATACCTCCTTTGAAATCCATCCATTCAAAAAAGCATTTTTTACATCTAGCTGATACATGTTCCGATTCTTAGATGCAGCCACACTTACCAATACCCTGATGGTTGGCATCTTGGCCACAGGTGAGAATGTTTCTTCATAGTCAATGCCTTGGGTTTGTGCAAAACCCTTGGCCACAAGTCTAGCTTCGTACCTGCTAATTGACCCATCAGAATTTCTTTTGATTTTATAGATCCATCTGGATCCAATTACCTTCATGGACTCTTTCTTTGGTACTAGTTCCCATGTGTCACTTTCTTTGAGTGCTTCAATCTCCTCATCCATAGCTTCCTTCCATTCTGTCTTGGTCTTTTCTTCTTTATATGATCCTTGTTCTTCAATTGATAAGTCTTTGGCAAGATAAATAGAATGTTTAGTGACAAGAGAGGTGTCATACCCATATCTGATAGGTTTTTTGCTTTCCCTTTGTGATCTTTTGATTGCTTGATTTGAAGATTCAGGTATGTCTTCTAGTTTCTTCATCTTGAGTTTGCCTTTGGACTTCCATGCCTTGAATTCTTCAAGGTTGATAATGTCCTCATCATTTGAACTAGTGTCATCATTCTGAGTAGGTTTTAGTAAGACTTGGAAACTCCTCCTCCAAGTCATAGGGTAGTTTAACCTTCCTGCATCAATTCTCATACCAAGAGTCATTTTCATCAAAGATAACATATTTACTAACCATGAATCCCTTATTTGAAGGGTTGTAGAACCTATAACCTTTTTTATTTAGATCATATCCAATAAAGATACACTTCTCAGCCTTAGGTTCAAGCTTACCTCTTATTTGAGAAGGAATGTGTACATATGCTACACATCCAAATATCCTGCAATGATCAAGTGAGGGTCTCTTACCATGCCATGCTTCATAAGAGGTCATCCCATCAAGAGATTTAGATGGCAACCTGTTTATGAGGTAAGTGGTAGTAGATACACTCTCTGCCCATAAGTAGTTAGGTCATTTCTTTTCATTCAACATTGACCTAGTTGTTTCAGCAATCAATCTATTTCTTCTCTCAGCTACCCCATTTCGTTTAGGAGTATACCTTGTGGTGATTTCTCTCTTGATTCCTCTGTCCTGCAAGAATGCTTCAAAATCATTTGAGAAGTACTCACCTCCTCCATCTGACCTTAGCCTCTTTAGGTTTCTTCCTGTCTGATTCTCAACAAGTGCAAGATATTTTTTAAAACAATTGAACACTTCATCTTTGTGCTTCATAAATTACAATACAACCCACCTACTATAATCATCAATAAAAGATACATAGTACCTTGATCCTGAGATTGAGGGGTCTTTGCTTGGTCCCCATACATCTGTATGGACAAGTTCTAGGTAGTCCTCATGCATGTAGCCTTCCCTTGAGAATGGTAACCTGTGAGACTTTCCAAACTGACAAGCACTACAATTGTAGATCATATGTTGCTTGGATACATTAGGTATCCCAAGCACACATTGATCCCTGCATATTTGTTTCAAGGTTCTTTCACCTACATGCCCTAATCTTTTATGCCAAAACTCACTTTCTGAAAGTGTTTGATCTTTGTAATTATAGAGTGCAATATTCTTTGTATCTTCTAGCTCAAAAGTAAAAAGTCAAACTGTCTTTTCTCCTTTAGCAATTCTCTTGAACCCATGCTTGGGATCCTCCACAAATGCTCCAAATTGGTTGAATCTAACCTGCAAACCTTTTTCCACAATCTGTCCAACACTCATCAAGTTTTTTGTAATGGTTGGTACATATAGTAGCCTACTCAATAAGTTTTGATTTCCATCACAAGTCTTAACATTTCCAACTTTAACTACTGAGTGCTTTGTGTCATCACCTATTTGTACTTGATGCTTACCTCTTGGTTCTTCAAGGTCAAAGAGTAGAGCTACATTGCCAGCCACATGATTTGAGCATCCTGAGTCAATGTAGAAGAGAGGGTCATCATTTGTACCTGGTTTTGAAGTCATGTTCATAAGTAGAAGAGAATCATCTTGTTCTTCTGTATAGTTGTTGTAATCCTTTCTGGATTTGAATCCTCCTTAGTAGTTGCCATTATAGTTGTTTTTGTAGTTGTTATTGTAGTTGTTGTTGTAGTTGTTGTTGTAGTTGTTGTTGTAGTTGTTGTTGTACCCGTGATGATGGTTGAATCTGCCTCTTGACTGTGAGTATCCACCTCTTTGATATCCTCTTCCTCTTTGATTCTTGTAATTCCTGAAACACTCATTTGTAGTATGATTTGATAAACCACAAATGTTGCATGGTGAGGAGTTATAAGGTCTCCCCCTACCTTGCTTACCTCCTCTGCCCCTTCCACTTGATGATCTACCTCTCCCTGCATAATTGGCTTGGGAGGTAGTGCCTTCATCCTCTCCTTTCTTGTTCTTGCCTTTATCTTTAGACTTACTTTTATCAGTGTATAGGGCAGAAGAGCTATTACCTTTGGATGAGTCTCCATTCTTGTTGAGCTTGGCTTCATGAATGAACAATTGCCCCATGAGAGTGGTAAGATCTAGAATTTGCATGTCCATGTATAGGTCCATGGCAGTGGTGAAGCTTTCCCATTTGTCATCAGCTTTAATCCCATTAATCACTTGCCTTACTATCTGCTCTTCTTCAATCTCTTCTCCTATGCTTGCTAATTGATCTGCTACATCTTTAATCTTAGTCAAATACTCTGAGATAGCGTGCTTAGGTTGCTTCCTTAGTGTGGTGAATTCAATCCACAATTGGTTTTTTCTGGCCCTTGTGTTGGAAGAGAAATAGGATGACAAGGTTTCCCAAGTCTCTTGGGATGTCTTACAGTTTCTAATATGTGGCAAAAGAAAATCAGAGATGGAGTTGAGTAAGTAAGACATTGCTAATGCATCTTTGGCACACCATGTGTTGAGCTTCTCATGTTCTACCTTTGTTGGTAGTCCTCTGGTTTTGAATGAGGGCAATTCCTCATCTCCTGAGATGTATCCATAAAGAATCCTTCCTTGTAGGTATGTCTTCATCCTTAGAGACCATGCCTGATAGTTGTTCCTATCCAATTCATCAATAAATGAAGGAAAACCATCTCCCATTTTACCTTAACTTTGCTCTAATACCACTGTTGGGAAGATGGATGAATACGTGAGGAAGATAAGTACGTATTGCCGAGTCCTGCTTTGTACCAGCCCTTTGATGCTTCAAAGTTGATAAGTAGACCTTCTTAGCTTTCCAATGACACCATAAAATGGCCTATGTACTTTAAAAATGATGTATGAAATGATTGAATCAGAATAGATTACTTTGAACTTCAAGTCTTCAAGAAAACCTTCTATTTTTGACAATACACCTACTGCATCTTTTGCTCAGTATGACCAACACAGTAGGAATTGGAAAAATTCCTTTTAGGGGTATCTAATTAGCTTAGCAAGCTAACTATTTCAAGTAAAATCACTTAAAAAGATTAACTATGCTCAGAGAAATTAATTTAGCAAGTAAACCTTTACCCCTGATATTTTAGGACTGTTGCAGACTTCGACCAGTGATCACTTTGATGGACTTTTCTCCGAAATGGCTGAATAGAATTCCTTAAAATTTTGACAGTTTGTAGAAGACTTTGAGTTGGTTCCAAAAAGCTATAGATCTTTGAATTTTGTCGAGAAGTGAGTGAGATATGAGCTGCACAAGTTGACTGAGTGATAGAGACTATGATAGAGAACTCAGAAATGAACAATGTCATTGTAATGTATTAACGAACAATGTTGTACAATGCCATAGGCATGAAGATCATTGCCTAATGGTGAAGAAAGGTGTGGGCTAGAGTGTAGGCCTCACACACACTCAGAGATGAGAATGAGGAGCTTGGAAAGTGACTTGTTGCTCGTGAATTTTTTATGATCCCTTTTTATAGAGGTTGAGTCCAAAGTTTGAATTTGAATTCAAACATTGGTTCTCTATAATCATGCTCCTACATCCTAGGAGATATTATCTCTAATTGATTGATGCTTTAAAACTAATAAAGTCCACGACTCCATTGGGTAGGTGGTTACAAAGATTCCAATCAAATATGAATTTTACAAGGAGTAAAAAAGGTAATTATCTTCTAGCATTGGTTCACATGCTTCTTCATATATGTATGGATTACAAGCCAAATGTGTAGGCTTGTGAATTGCACCAACATGTTGGAGTCTATTGACCTCCAAAGTATAGCTAGAAGTAGGTGGAACCCCCTAGGAACAAGTTGACCTTCTCACAAACTTATTTGCAATAAACCAATCATGCTTGTAGAGCTTATTGTTCTCTAATCACTTAGATTTTTTTAAAACACATATACTAGACATCAAGCACTTTCCAATGACCTAAAGAACACTCCATTTGGATAAATACACAAGGAGATATGACCTCTGCAAGTTTGCAGTTTAATGGAGACCTTTAGCAAAGGTGAACCCGAGAACATACACTATGTGTAGAGAATACTCCTCTCAACTCAAAATTTCAGTAATTATGAAAAGTATCATTATGAAAGTAGACACTAAGAGCTTTCCAATGAGCCATCAAACACGTAATTGAGGGAGCTACAGGCTCTCCAATCTCTGCATACAAAACTATAGCAGTGTAGAGCTACACATATGAATCTCTTGGACTTCCCATAAGATCATGACTTTTCATGTCTTTTTATAGCATGGGGAACTAATCTAAAACCTTCCTAATACATCTAAATTCGTGGTAGAAACTTGGGTGGAGGTATTACATGACTCAAAATAAGCAAAGTATTGATGGACTTTGAGAACTAGCCACATCAACCTTCCACTAGGACACCACTATAGCTCCTTTGTGACTCTGTGGCTTGAATCACCATGTTCTAGAACTCACGTGGTATTTTGGCTATCATTTGTGAATAATATGAGCCTTCTTGAAGTATTTGAAGACTTCTCAAAGGTATTTATATAATTTGGAACTTGTACCATACATAAGCAAATTTTCTCAACACCTTTGATGTACCTTAGTATCCTCTTTGCTGCATTCAAATTATCATTAGTAGGAGCATGCATGTATTGAGAAAGTACTCCTATACTAAATACCGAATCAGGTCTAGTTATGGTTCCATATATAAGTGAGACTATTAGGCTTCTATAGGTATGAATGTCCCCAAGTTCATCTCCTTGGGTAGAGCTAAGTTTGATGTTTACATCCATTGGTTTCTTTGGTGGTTTGCATCCACTCATTCCAAACCTGTACAACACATCCAACAAATATTTTCTTTGCATCAAGTAGAGTCCATAGCATCTCTCCATTCCTTGTGTTGGCTAGCTTCCTCATAGCTTGATGGTTCCTTATCTTTGATAACCTATGTCATATAAGAATAATGTTTTGCAATAAATCTATCATAAGTGAGATTTTGAATAGGATATTTTACCCTTTCTGATCTCCTTTCACTATCTATGATTAGATATTTCTTCCATGTCCATTTCTTTTGCACTTCATGAGTTACAACTTCTTCAAATTCATCTTCATCTTCACTTGAATGAAAATCTCTTACCAAGTTACCTCCACTATCTCTATTGTGGCTACATTCCAATGTATGCTCTAACTCCTTTTGCTTGCCCTTCCATGATGATGAGCTTTGTGAAGGACTTGGCACACTTGGTCCACTCAATGTAGTGCTAACTTGCACTTGGTCTTCATGTACCTGATCTGCATGTACAAAGTCTTCTTCCTTCAAATCATTCACACCTCCATACCAAGGTTTTAACTCATCAAACACAACATCCATTAATACTCTAAGATTTTTAGTGACTAGATTATAACACCTGTACCCCTTTTGCTCATTTCAGTAGCCAACAAAAATGCATATTTCAGCCCTAGCATCAAGTTTACCTTCTCTAACTTTTTGTGGGACATGAACATAGCACATGCAACCAAAAATCCTTAAATAAGACAAATCTCGTTTCCTTTGATAGTATACCTCATCTCAAGTAAGATCATGAACTCTTGAAGTTGGTATCTTGTTCATAATATATGATGTTGTGGTTGCTACATCAACCCTGTTGGTGCAAGTCAAGCCTTCACATTTGGCTTGGACATCTACTTTGAAGACTCTACATGAAGCAAAGACCATAGGAACTTATGCCTATGATCTCTTACCATTTTATCTCTTGTAAAAGTCTTAGTGACTTGGCATATTATGTAATCACACCTAATTGATTGAAAGTCGTGGAAAAAGGTTGTTGATTGATTTGAGAGAATATCTCAATCAATTTTTAGGTGAAAGATTTTAGGAGATTGATTTGAATTCAAACTCAAATCATCACTCAATTCCTATAAAAACTACAAGGAAAAAGTCGCGGGTGTACTTCACTCATCCCGAGGCATTTCTGTATCAATCATTGAGTGTGTGAGGTCTACTCCATAGCCTACACCTCTGAGTACCATTGAGCTATGTTCATCATGCCAATGGGAATGTACACTTACATGATCTAATACAAATACTTACATTCATCTACTCTGTAATTCTCTGAGTATACTACTCCAAGTCTGTCAACTTCAACAAGGCATATCTCAGGATCTACTCATCCAAATCAAGTGATTCAAAGCTTGTTGGAACCAGCTACAAGCATACTACATGCCTACAAAATGTGAAGGTCATTGGATCAACCATCTCGGAGAAATCTTACTCGAAGTGTCTCTAGTATTTGTCTGCAGAGCTCCTAAAATATCGGGGGTAAACTTTATTTTGCTAAAGTGATTTCTCAGAGTATAGTTCATCATTTCTTCTCATTCCACTTGCAAATGTAGCTTGTTAAGCTATTTTAATATGTCCAGAAGGAATTTGATCAATTGTAAGTGTGCTGGTCATACTGAGTGAAAGACTGAGCAGGTGTCAATACCAAAATAGCAAGTTTTCTTGGATTTTTGAAGTCTCAAGTAGTCTGTTTTGATTTGATCATTACACATATCATTTGCAAAGTACATATATGATTTCTTGGTATCATTTGGAAGCTAATCAAGTGTACTAAGCATTCCTGGAGTCAAAGAGGGCTGGTGTGAAGCAGGTTTAGCAGCACCTACTCAATCTTTGAGTGCATCCAACCATCCTCTCCCAACAGTGGTATCATAGCAAATAAGGTAACATGGGAGATGGTTTTTCTTCATTCATTGACAAATTGGACAGGAACAATTACCAAGCTTGGTCTCTAAGGATGAAGACCTATCTACAAGGAAGCTTATTTGGATTCATCTCAGGAGATGAGGAATTGCCCTCATTCAAAGCAAGAGGACTACCCACCAAGGATGAACAAGAGAGGCTCAACACATGGTGTGCAAAAGATGCATTGGCAAGGTCTTATCTTCTTAACTCTATATCTGATTTCCTTTTACCTCACATAAGGAATTGCAAGACTTCCCAAGAGACTTGGGAAACCTTGTCAACATATTTTTCATCAAGTACAAGGGCCAGAAAGAATCAACTATGGATTGAATTTACAACTCTTAGGAAGCAATCAGTTTCAGACTTTGTCACTAGGGTCAAAGACATTGCAGACCAGCTTGCAAGTATTGGAGAAGAGATTGAAGAGGAACAAATAGTAAGGCAGGTAATCAATGGACTAAAAGCTGATGACAAATGGGAGAGCTTTACCACAGCAATGGACCTGTACATGGACATACATGCTCCTGATCTAACAACTCTGATTGGTCAACTCTTCACACATGAAGCAAAGCTTACAAGGAATGGAGAGCAATCAAAAGGTAACAACCCCTCTGCTTTATACACTGATAAGAAGGTTAAAGATAAAGGTAAAAGTAAGAAGGTTGATGAAGAAGGCTCTACCTCCCAAGCTAACTATGCAGGGAGAGGTAGATCTTCAAGAGGTAGAGGTAGAGGAGGTAAGTCAGGTAGGGGGAGACCCTACAACTCATCACCATGCAACATTTGTGGATTGTCTAACCATACCACAGATGAGTGCTACAAAAATTATAAGAATCAGAGAGGAAGAGGCCATCAAAGAGGTGGATACTCTCAAGGTAGAGGCAGATTCAACCAACACCAAGGCTACAATGGATACAACAATCAGTACAACAACAATTACAACCAAAACCACAATAGTAACTACCAAGGTGGATTCAGAAATAGAAGGGATTACAACAACTACACAGAGGAGCAAGATGACTCCCTATTGATCATGAATATGACCTCCAAGGCACGTACAAATGATGATCATTTATTTTATATTGATTCAGGGTGTTCTAACCATGTAGCTGGTAATGTGGCACTACTCTCTGATTTGGAAGAACCCAAGGGCAAACATCAGGTACAGACAGGTGATGATACTAAACATTCTGTTATAAAGATTGGAAATGTGAAAACTTGTGATGATAACCAAAACCTATTGAGCAGGGTACTTTATGTACCAACCATTACCAAGAACCTAATGAGTGTTGGTCAGATTGTGGAGAAAGGTTTACAGGTCAGGTTCAATCAACATGGAGCATATGTGGAGGACCCAAGACATGGATTCAAAAGGATATCCAAGGGAGAGAAATCAGGTAGATTATTTACTTTTGAGCTAGAGGACACAAAGAACATTGCTTTATACAATTACAAGGATCAAACACTTTCAGAATTAGAAATATGGCACAAGAGGTTAGGTCATATAGGTGAAAGGACCTTAAAACAAATGTGCAGGGATCAATGTGTGCTTGGGATACCTAATGTATCCAAGCAACACATGATATACAAGTGTGGAGCTTGTCAATTTGGTAAGTCACACAGATTACCCTATTCAAAGAAAGGTTTTATGCATGAAGACTATCTGGAATTGGTGCATATAGATGTTTGGGGACCTAGCAAGGAACCATCCATTTGAGGATCAAGGTATTATGTGTCCTTCATTGATGATTATAGCAGATGGACTGTGTTATACTTTATGAAGCATAAGGATGAAGTGTTTAATTGTTTCAAAAGATATCTTGCACTAGTTGAAAATCAAACAGGTAGAAACTTGAAAAGGCTAAGGTGAGATGGAGGAGGTGAATACTTCTCAAATGAATTTGAAGACTTCTTGCAGGAAAGAGGCATCAAGAGGAAGATAACTACAAGGTACTCACCTGAACAAAATGGGGTAGTTGAAAGAAGGAATAGACTCATTGTAGAAACAGCTAGGTCTATGCTTAATGAAAAGAAAATGCCAAATTATCTTTGGGCAGAGAGTGTATCTACTGCCACCTATCTCATTAACAGGTTGCCATCAAAGTCACTTGATGGAATGACACCTTATGAAGCTTGGCATGGTAAGAGACCATCATTGGATCATTGCAAAATCTTTGGCTGTATTGCATATGTGCATATTCCCTCACAGGTAAGGGGAAAGCTAGACCCTAAAGCTGAAAAATGTATCTTCATTGGTTATGATTTGAACCAGAAAGGGTACAGATTCTACAACCCCTCAAACAAAGGTTTCAAGGTAAGCAGAGATGTCATCTTTGATGAGAATGACTCATGGTATGAAAATGAATGCAGGAAGGTTAGTCTACCTTATGACATGGAAGAAGACTTCCCAAAGCTCACCAAGGAGGAACCAATCCAGAAAGAAGACTCAAGTTCAGATGATGATGACACAATTAACCTTGAGGAATTCAAGGCATGGAAGTCCAAAGGAAAGATGAAAATGAAGAAGCTAGAGGATATACCAGAATCCTCAACTCAAGCAATGAGGAGATCTCAGAGAGAAAGTAAGAAGCCTATCAGATATGGGTATGACACTTCTCTTGTAACTAAGCATTCTGTATATCTTGCAAAGGATTTGTTGAATGAAGAACCAGGTTCATATGAGGAGGCAATCACAAAAACAGAATGGAAAGAAGCTATGGATGAAGAAATAGAGGCTCTCAAGGAGAGTGACACATGGGACTTGGTACCCAAGAAGGACTCTATGAAGGTGATAGGATCTAGATGGATCTACAAACTAAAGAGGAACTCTGATGGAACAATCAACAGGTACAAAGCTAGGTTGGTAGCCAAGAGTTTTGCACAAACCCAAGGCATTGATTATGAGGAGACATTCTCTCCTGTGGCTAAGATGCCAACAATCAGAATTTTGGTGAGTGTAACTGCATCCAAGAATTGGAACATGTACCAATTAGATGTCAAGAATGCTTTCTTGAATGGATGGATATCTGAAGAAGTCTACATGTCACAACCACCTGGCTATGAAGATCCCAAGAAGGTAAATTATGTTTGTAAATTGAAGAAGGCTCTATATGGTTTGAAGCAGGCACCTAGAGCATGGAATTACAGGTTGACAACCTATCTCCAAGACCAAGGATTTATAATGAGCAAGGCAGATACATCATTGTTTATCAAAAGGAACAATTTAGAGGTAATCTATCTCTGTGTTTATGTTGATGACATCATCATTATAGGTAATGATGTCAATGGAATTAGAAGCATAAAGAATCAGATGATGAAGGAGTTCAAGATCAATGATCTTGGATTATTGAAATACTTCTTAGGTCTTGAATTAGTGTATACTAATTCAGGTATATATATTACTCAGAAGAAGTAGGTTCAGGACATGTTGAAGAAATTTAATTTGCAGGATGCTAAAGTCTCAAGTACTCCTATGGAAGTCAACCTAAAGCTTAGTGCTCATGAAGGTGATGAGGTCCAAGACATTACAGGATACCAAAGTATGGTTGGTAGTTTGAATTATGCCACCTTGACTAGAATTGACATAGCATATGGAGTTAGTGTGCTAAGCCAATTCATGCACAAACCAAGAGTACCTCACCTAGAGGCAGCAAAGAAGATTTTGAAGTATCTAAAGGGAACTCAGAACCATGGTTTGTACTTTCCTTATACATCAGATATTGATATTAAAGTATATTCAGATGCAGATTGGGCAGGATGCAAGGATGATAGGAGAAGCACATCAGGATACATATGTTTTGCAGGTGATAAACCTATTTCTTAGTCAGCCAAGAAACAACCAACAGTGGCTTTGTCATCTACTGAAGCAGAGTATAGAGGGCTAGCAAATGCCACTCAAGAAGCTATTTGGTTAAAAGTTTTGTATACAGAGTTAGGTCTATACACAAGGCCACCAATTATATTTGGTGACAACACAAGTTCTCTTCATCTTGCAGCTAATCCAATATATCATGCTAGGACAAAACACATAGAGGTTCATTACCACTATGTGAGAGAAAAATTGCTAAGCAAAGACATTCAATTGACTTATGTGTCCACTAATATGCAATGTGCAGATTTACTTACTAAAGCTTTGGATGGAAACAAGTTATGGAGATTTAAATCCATGATTGGATTACAGGATGTGATTGAAGAATGAAGATGAAGACTTGAGCCAAAATGTTTGGCTTGAGGGGGAGCTGTTGGTGCAAGTCAAGCCTTCACATTTGGCTTGGACATCTACTTTGAAGACTCTACATGAAGCAAAGACCATAGGAACTTATGCCTATGATCTCTTACCATTTTATCTCTTGTAAAAGTCTTAGTGACTTGGCATATTATGTAATCACACCTAATTGATTGAAAGTCATGGAAAAAGGTTGTTGATTGATTTGAGAGAATATCTCAATCAATTTTTAGGTGAAAGATTTTAGGAGATTGATTTGAATTCAAACTCAAATCATCACTCAATTCCTATAAAAACTACAAGGAAAAAGTCGCGGGTGTACTTCACTCATCCCGAGGCATTTCTGTATCAATCATTGAGTGTGTGAGGTCTACTCCATAGCCTACACCTCTGAGTACCATTGAGCTATGTTCATCATGCCAATGGGAATGTACACTTACATGATCTAATACAAATACTTACATTCATCTACTCTGTAATTCTCTGAGTATACTACTCCAAGTCTGTCAACTTCAACAAGGCATATCTCAGGATCTACTCATCCAAATCAAGTGATTCAAAGCTTGTTGGAACCAGCTACAAGCATACTACAGGCCTAAAAATTTGAAGGTCATTGGATCAACCATCTCGGAGAAATCTCACTCGAAGTGGTCTCTGGTATTTGTCTGCAGAGCTCCTAAAATATCGGGGGTAAACTTTATTTTGCTAAAGTGATTTCTCAGAGTATAGTTCATCATTTCTTCTCATTCCACTTGCAAATGGTAGCTTGGTAAGCTAATTTAATATGTCCAGAAGGAATTTGATCAATTGTAAGTGTGCTGGTCATACTGAGTGAAAGACTGAGCAGGTGTTAATACCAAAATAGCAAGTTTTCTTGGATTTTTGAAGTCTCAAGTAGTTTGTTTTGATTTGATCATTACACATATCATTGGAAATACATATATGCTTTCTTGGTATCATTTGGAAGCTAATCAAGTGTACTAAGCATTCCTGGAGTCAAAGAGGGCTGGTGTGAAGCAGGTTTAGCAGCACCTACTCAATCTCTGAGTGCATCCAACCATCCTCTCCCAACAAGCCCAATATGAGAAAGGTACATTCATCTCATTTAACATGCATCTAGCTACCTCTACAATTTGTATATTCTTTCTTTCTGAAATACCATTTTTTTGAGGGGTATAGCTACATGTGTATTGCCTCCTTATGGCACTTCATCTTCTAAAAACCTTGTCAACTCATTGGAGAAATATTATCCCCCTCCATCTGACCTAGGTTTTTAATCATGTGACCTGTTTCATTCTCAAAAATTACTTTATACTTTTTGAATACTTCAAACACATTTGATTTTTGCTTGATTATATACAACCAAATTTTCCTTGAACAATCATCAATAAAGGTAACAAATTACGTATTACCTACATGTGAAGGTGCTCTTGAAGGTCCCCATACATCTATATGTGCTAAATCCAAAACCCTTGGAGAAACATACTTGCTTGACTTGAAAGGCAACGTAGTTTGCTTCCCAAATTGACAAGCTTCACATACCTCATGAAGATGTAATGTTGAGAAGTTTGGAACCCCTTTTACCAATGCACTTTTCTCCATGCTCTTTATCTTTTCAATTTTAATATGTCCTATCCCTTTATGCCACAAATCCAAATATGCAATTCTTCTATTTCTTGAAGTGATGAACATTACCTTGTTGGGGTTTTGCTAGATATTAAGAGAGAACATCCTTCCATGCTTCTCTCCTTTTTCCACAAGTTGAAATCCATTCTTTGGGTCCTCTATGAAGCAACCTTTGCTATTGAACTTCACTTGGTATCCTTTATCTACCATTTGAACAATGGAAATGAGATTCTTCATAATAGTAGGGACATATAATACCTCAGATAGTGCCTTGCTCTTCTTGCCATCCTGAAATTTGACATCACCAATGTGTTTGATCTCATGCTTGGTGTTGTCACCTATCTCTACACATCCTTTTTGCTTTGGAGCCTGTAAATTGCAAAACATGTCCTCCGTACAAGACATATGATTGTTACAACCACTATCTATGTACCAAGTATCATCCTTCTCATGTTTACTATCTCCATATGCATGAGTCATGGCAAGCACTTGATCACTAGACTCATTTGAAGCATAGTTACCTTGAGCATTATTCCTCCTTTGGTAGCATTCATTTGCCCAATGTCCTAGCTTCCCACAAATGAAGCATCCATTGCCTCTCTATCCTCTTCCTCTTCCTCTATTGTTCCTGCCTCTACCTCTTCCATTTGAAGATGAGCCTTCATTTGACTCTTCTTGGTTGTCACTTTTCTTGCTTTGGCTTTGCCTTCCTGTTCCTCTACCTCTTGATGCTTTGCCTCTTCCTCTACATGCATATAGCATCTGACCTTGGGCACCTTTGCTCTTGATTCCACCTTGCAATATTTCTTCACCATTAAAGTGTTCAATTGATAAAAATCGGGCATGTTTTTCCTAGCATACAATGAGGATATGAAGTTCCTCCACTTGTCATCATCTTTAAGATCATTAAGTACAAATGCAACCATATCATCATCAATGAGTCTCTAATACCTTTGGCTTTAATTGTGTAGTCCTGTATGGATTAGTTAGGTGCTTTCTTCAAGTTGTTGAGCTCATTTTTTAGTTGTATCTTCTTTGCCTTTGTGTTTGTGGTGAACATCTTCTCGAAATATTCCCAAATCTCCTTGGCCATTTCCATGCTTTGAATGTGACCTATAATTGTGTTGCTTACATGTTGAGATATCATAAAGATGAAAATTGTGTCTTATATGATTGTGAGCGATCACGATTGTTTGAAAATCCAAAATTGTGAAAAAACACGATTTTCATCCAAAATCATGAAAAACATGATTTTGGATCAAAATCGTGAAAAAACACGATTTTCATCCAAAATCTTGGAAAACACGAATTTGGATCAAAATCATGAAAAATATGATTTTCACTCAAAATCGTGAAAAACACGATTTTGGATCAAAATTGTGAAAAACATGATTTTCACTCAAAATCGTGAAAAACACGATTTTGGATCAAAATTGTGAAAAAACACGATTTTCACTCAAAATCGTGAAAAACACAATTATGGACTGAAAATCATGGAAAACATGATTTTTATCCCTAGTTGAGAAAAACACAATTATATAAACATCAAAATAGTAATTTTGCTGCAAACCAATAAACACGATTTTGACCCATAATTCTTCTTGTCCAAAATCATGAAAAACACGATTCTGGACCACAATCATGAAAAAATCATGATTCTCAATCAAAATTGTGGAAAACACGATTTTGGAATTAAAATGTGGGAAACATGATTTTGAGTAATAACAAAATTTAACACCTCATTGACACACCAAAATTGTGATTATTTTTTCAAGCAAATCAAGAAAACATGATTTTGATCTGAAAATCGTGATTTTCATCAGAAAATTATGGTTTTGACAAAACCCTATTTTTTACTTGAAAAAAATGTGTATACTTTTTGTAAGTCTGAGGTCTTACAAGTATATAGTTTGTGAAATAAAAGCTTTGTCAATACATAAATCACCAAAATCATGATTTTTTTTAGTAAAACACAATTTTGGTCCAATTTGATACGGAAACTCATTCTCTATATGAGCTTTTTGAGCAAATAGTCAAACTCCATAGAATATATAGTCTATTGGAAAGAAATTGTAATTTCCATCATAGAAACATTATAAAAACAACAAAATCGTGATTTGAGGCAGAAACACAATTTTGGTCAATTTAGATAAAAAATATCAATTTTTAGTATCCCTTTTTGGTAAATCTACATAAACAAAAGGAATTTCATACATTTTAGATAATAAAAGTTTTAGATTTCACATATACATTGAAAATCATGGTTTTCGGGGAAAACACGATTTTTGTCAAGAAAAAAATCAATAAGAAAACAAGTGCATATGCAAGGGAGAGTCCATCTAGAGAACTGAGGAGAAGTGGGAGAAGTCACAAAACATTGAAAGCACTTAGAGTAAACTAACTAGGGTTTGACCTCGAGGAATTTGGGAAATAGATCAATTGTTGAAATTGTGAAGGTTCTGAATGATTTTCAGATCAGGCACTAAAGTATCACATCTTAAAACAAAGTTGCGACCAAAAGGGAACACAGATCAGAGTGATGATCAAGAAGAGGAGTTAAATCACACAATCAACATGGAAAAGGACTTAAAAGGTGTATATATTCAATTGCTTGAACATCCAAATAAAAATTGGTCTAAACATTGGATTTTTACAGGTCTAGCAAGGACTATCAAGGGCAAGCAAGGTAGGGCAGTGAAGAACACAAAGCTTGGGAAGTGCGACTTCTTGGGCATCAGAGCACTGGAACCAGATGACTAGAGGTTGGAAGAATACACAACCCCCTCAGTCAATTATTAGCTTAGGCTATACGTTTAGCAATGTGGATTAAATTAGAACGACAATAGGAACACATCAAGTTTAAGAGACTTAATTTTTTTAAGTTCAAGACTAAGATAAAGGTGTGCGATACGAAAACCTAAAGAAAAGAATTTAAGTCTGATGGAACAAGAACTTACAAGTACAACGGAAAGTCGATTCCTAACGCATACAATAAGACAAGATAATAATCTAAAGGAATTTACAAGGAAACAAGCAATAAAGAACAAAGAACCATTGATGATCAGAGAGTGCTAGGAAGTAAATTCATGAACCTTAGATCGGGCAAGCATATAGGTAAGTGAGAACGATGAAGCCTTAGATCATCAGAAGCAACTGTAGGAACTACTGCACGTCCATGGGCTCAACAATTGAATAGTTATCCTTACGAGTTGGGCTGAGATACGAGTGAATCAGAAATGGCTTTTAGCACAGAAAGACCAAAAGGAGGGTTAAACATAGCATATTTGGAAAGACCCGAAGGACCCTATAGGACTCAATTAGAATTTCTCCGAACCAACTGCTTAGGTGCTCGCATCTATGAGGATGGTTTGCAAAGACAAGTGGTGCAAATGCACAACCCTGATCAACCCATTGGATTGGAACGTCCAGTGGTGAAATTTGAGAGAGACACATACATAGACAAAGAAGGAACAATGTACATCATAAGTACACAGCCAAATAATACCAATGAGTTTGGTGTAATTTAGTTAGAGACGGAAGCGAGAACCCAAGGAAAAGAACCAGTAGGAGAAGAACCTAGGACACCTAGAGGGAAATGTATACTGACAAGAGTACTAATCCCCGAGTGGATCCCTCAGGATAACAGAAGCATAGAGTTGTTCTTGAATAAGGAAACGAACGAAGCATTTTTGAGGTACAAAATGGAACAACCTAGTGAGGTAGGCTCCATCATGATTTACGAGTTCAAGGACCTAGATACACCTAGAAAGGTTGTATACCTGGACAAAACTTTAGAAAGAGTATTTATGGTACCAGACCATGCGAGAAATACCTACACCTGGAGAGGTGATTTAGTCTTCCCTCCATCTCGAGAAAATGTAAACACGAGCCATCAAGGTGCTGGAACATCCTCAGCCCATGGTGCTGGAACATCCTCAGCCCATGGTGCTCAAAGAGAAAAGAATAAAGAGAGACCAGAAGTAAGTTTCACTCATCCCATAGGGAGAGGTAGAACCACCATGGACACTGATAGAGTGAGAAGACAAAGAGAACCTAGAATACTAGGTGGTAGAGATGATTTTCCTCTACCTAGACCACGTGAACACCCAAGGGTACTGAGACCCACTCAACTAGTAAAGTTGATGAAAAACTACTTTGATGGGAGAGGAGATCCCTATGACCATGTTGCTGAATTTAAGCAAGTGCTACGTGTAGAGCAAGTAGAACACATGTTCACGCAATACAATGCATTTGGACTAACGTGAAAGAATACTGCTTTAACTTGGTTCCAACCATTGCAACAAAGGCAATTTAGAGCCATCCATCACTTTTTAGAGTCTTTCATCATGGAATTCTCTACAAGTGGAATCAGACATGATACGTCTTTGTTGATTCATAGTTTCAAACAGACCCCTCAGGAAACAGTTAGACTTGCAAGACATAGGTTTAGACAATATGTGGAGAGATGCCCAATGCAAGAGTTACCCTCATAGGCCAAGAAAGTGTCATTGTTTTTAGACGGCCTCTTGAGCTCTAAACTATGCTCCTATGTGTACTTGAAGGAACCCAGAATGCTAGAGCAATGTGTAAGAATTTGTATAGACATTGAAGACAACTTAGGAGACGAGTTGGAACTCTCAAAGGTCTACTAGGACTCAGATTGCTCATCTCTAGCATCCTCAAAACTGTCTAGCTTGATAGAAGACCTAGCAGAAAAAGTGGCCCATAAACTAGGAGTTTCTAGTAAACAGATGCCTAGGTTAACAAGAAACAAGCGTTGTTACACCTGTGGTGGTGATCATATGGCAAATGTGTGTCCCAATGCAACACAACTGCAAGCCAACCCTAGTGGCCAATACTGTACAATTGAGAGATGATACACGAATCATACGGCTCCAGATTTCCCATACAACAAACAAGTATTAAGACAGAACTACCCGCAAGCATATGCACAACTAGGTAGGTATCAGGGTCAATAAAATGCTCAGCCTCATTACTATAGGCCTCCTCAGAACTATCCTTATCAGGCTCAACACAGACCTCAACCTGTTTTAGCTCAACAGCCACCCCACTAGCTGTTGCTCTAGCACAATGGTAAGTACTACTTTAAGAAGCTTCACCTCCTTAATTGTCAATCCGCGGAAGAGATAGGAGTGATATGAAGATCGTGAACGTGAGATGAAGTGAGAGTGAAGGTGAGAAGCATAGAAATGCACACACACATACACACACACTACGAAGAGACGAGCAAGACACAATGGAAGGTGAGAAATTAACTCTATTACTCAAGAACACTCTTACAAGCTCAAAATAGCTCTAAGCTCTTCTCTACTCCAACAAGCTAACCTCTAAAATGAGCTCTCTAGCTCTTTTTATAGTTTCTAGACTAGTTTTGACCAGTTTCACATCTAGTGACCGGCATAGTTAAAAAATAGGTCCTAGATGCTATTTGAAAGGGTAAATGGTGTCTAAAAATAACGAAAATTGCTACGTGCATTCTACCTAAGCTCCTCAAGCTCGAGGACTCCTCGGCTTGCACAAAATGGAGCTAGAAATTAAGAAAACGGTTTTTCTATGTTACATACGTTACAATAGTGATAAAAGTCACTGTTGGAGGTTTTTGAAAAGTACTTTTAAAACATGATTCTTTGAAAAAAAGATTCGACTGGCTCCCTGCTCCGTCTTTACATGCTTCCGCGTCTTCTATGCCTCTGGCTGCTTCCAACACCCCCCTCCCTCTCGCTTCTGTCGTCCCTGACAGAACCTTGTTGTAAGGTCTGTCGGATATAGTTCTGTAGGAGGTCTTTAGCGAGGGTGTGCTCGGAAATATGAATGCCTCGGGCCAGGTCGGCCTCGATTTTCTCCTAGTCTATTGGTTGCGGTTCTTCCGGTGGCGGGAGCTGATAGTGTGTGGAATAGACCATTCGTTCACAGGTAAATAAGTGTAATAAATGTGTAGGCCTGCTTATGAATACCTCTTAATGGTATTCCCAGAAGCCGGTTGTGAACATCTCTTCGAAAGTCTGCTTGTAGCACGCCGGTAGGTACTTTATTCTGCAATGCCAGGCATAACACACCCGTAGCGATGGCGTTGTACTCATATCATATACCAGATCGAAATTGCCATGCTCAAAGCCCGGGGTTTTTACATGAGGTGCCTTGACGCGTCGGAAGACTTTAAAAACCATTTGCATCATGTCAAAGATTTTGACACTCATGTGCACCACTATATCGTCCATATGCTTTAGTCTAGGGAGCTAGTGGCGAATTGTAGCCATCATGTAGCCAACAATTGGTAACTCGATGGGTGGCTTAAAATAGGGGTAATTCAACCAATCCTGGCACTGCTTATTGTTTTGTACCTTAATAGCAAAGGCTGTCCAAGAGCGGCGTCGTGGTACTGGTCCCCAACATGGGTTGTACTTCAAATGCAAAGGTGCCTTTACCCATGTACTCATCATTTCTGGATACTTCTGTAGTAAATCTTTGCGCCACTCTGGTTGATAGATCTCTCCTTGTTGTGCATCAAGTGGCAAATCGTCCTCTTCGAATTGAGTTGCATGCGATGGTTTCTTACCGGTTTCTTTCTCAATGGCTAACTGGTATTCGGCCATTAACATAAAATACGGTTTATACTGTAGCTCATGCCCAGATATGTATCGTCGCGGGGCCAAATGAGCAAAGAATGGAGACTGTAAAATTCTTTCTTCTATCATCGCCATGGCATGTAAGTGTGCCTCTACTCTAGCTGAGTGTGTTGTCCCAAGTTCTTCAATTGTCTTCATCCACGCGGGGGTCGGGAGTTCGTAAGTCATCTGGCCTTCGGCCGTGACGCGTCCGCCTGGGATGGGTTGTGGCTCGTACGCCTCTTCAAACGTTTCCTCCACCGAGATGGTGACAATTTCTTCCTCAGCTGGTAGCTCAGGTGGGGAATCTGGCCTTGGTGGTGCTTCATATACTGCAATCCTTGATTCAAGGTTTGATACCTGGGCCCGTAATGCATTGAGTTCCTCTAAGATGTCAGGAGAGGGGTCCACAGGTGCTGGTATGTCTGGGTGTGCCGGTGCTCGTAACTGGAGTAATTTATGATCTTCTTTGAGTTTCTGTAACTCCTCGTTCATGCGGTCGTATTCATCTAGCAGTCTTACATGATCTTCTAGCAGCATCTTCATCGAGTCTGAGGGAATGGCTTTGAACCGACTAGGACTCAAAGGTTGGTCTGGGTGGTCGAGAGCTGCTTCTAAGTTTTCTCGGTTCTGATCCTGTAAGCGCTGGTTTTCTTCCTTTGCTGCTGCTAGATGTCTTCTGAGTAAGCCCATGTTTCGTGTTAGCATTGCATTGCGGATTGTCTGAGCTCTTAATAAGTTATCCAGGTCAGCAGTGGCTTCCTTGGTCTTTTCTTCGCTTTCTAGTTCTAATTTATGATAGGCCTCTCGTAATTCTTGGTATCGGCTGTTCAGTGAGGCATTCTCAATAGATAATAAATTAAGCTGCGACTGTAAGTCAGTGGTTGTCCTCTGCAGCTGCTGATAATTATCGCCAAGAGATGTGAACTCATCTCTTACTTGCGTCATACACATGAACATCTGTCGAAATGCATTATCTACAGTGGGTGATAGTATTAATGGGGTGCTAAATGAAGATACAGTGGATGTAGATGCAAAGGGAACGGGGAATGGGGGTGGGAAGGTGGATGCTATGGTGATTGTGGAAAATTGTGAGGTTCCTAAATATGGTTGTGCCGTGAGTGAAGTGAGTGATGGTGCAGTGGGTGGTGAGATGTCCATGTCATTGGATGTGTCCAGTGCGGTGACTGTGAATATGGGTGTGACTGTGGGTGCTTGTGCTGGTGTAAATACGGGATTTACAAAGGTTGAGGAGTAATCTACAGGGGGACTAGCTGGTGCAGCTGGGTGGAAAGGGAAAAGAGGGGTTACAGTGGGTCGGGGAGGTGAGACTGGGGAGAAGGTTAATGGCGGTGGGAATGGGAAAAGGGGTCTTGGAGTTGTGGGGAAGGATGGAAAAGCTGGATGGAGGAATGGGTTGAATGGAAAGGTGGATGTGTGAGGGGGTAGACTAGGTCTAGTGGGTGTGGGAAGTGTGGGGTTAGTGGTCGTAAAGACGATTTCTGCTACATCACCAGCGATAGAAGATGTTAGTCGGGGGGAAGGAGGGTGAATAGGGGAGGCTGGAGGGATGGGCGGTGATGGAGGAGCGGTTGGGGTGGTCGGTACTTCAGTGACTACTGAGGTATGTACAGTTGTAGCGCGGGGTGGGGAATCTACAAGGATGGTTTTTGCTGCCAACGAACTTTTGGGAACGAGGCGTGCCTCCCTGGCTTGTTCTAAAGACTGTGCTCCTGTTGGTACACGAATGTATTCGCCGGGCTTGGAAAGTAGTCGTACTCTACGGGGATCAAACTGTGGTAGTGGCTTTCTTTGCAAGTACCTAAGTGCTTCGTTGGAGCCTACTGATTTGACCAACTCTCTAAATCCTTTGATGTATGCATCTTCGAATCCGCCTGTGATAAGTTCTTGTTCTATTATCGCTTGACTCTCTTCCTCAGTCAGCTTTTTGCGTGCCCAAACTTTTTCCATAGTTCTATACAGCTTCTTAATAGCCAATGTGTAAGCTGCTGCTTCACAAGTTTCATCTTCATGTGTACTTGTATCACCATGTGTGTCTGTTTGTTGTCCTTGGCCATCTGTCTGTTCATGCTCTTGGGATTCGTGAGTGCCCTCGCTGGCTTCGTCATCACCTTCGTCGTCATCGGTTGTTGTCCTTTCGTCATTAGAGCTAGACGCAATCTGTCCTTGTGGCTGATCCCGGGGTGTGGTGGGATAGTCGGGCCTTTCATATTCTTGAGAAAACAGTTGTCCTTTTGAAAATTGGAACTCATTGGAGAATGCATCGGGCATTTCAAAATCGAACGTTGTGTTCAGTGGTGCTGCTTGTTCTGCTTCTAAATGGGGTATTGGAAAAGAGAACGCTTCCGCACCAATAGTGGTGGGAAGTTCTACTGCCGTGGTGATAGGTTCTGGGGTTGTGTCTGCTTGAGGTGCAACAGTACTGGTGGTGCCCTCCATTACAACTGGTCTTGATAATCTGATGTGAATAGGTTATACTATGGGAGTGGTTGCTGTCGGTGACTGCTCTGGAGATGGTTGTGGTGAGGGTGATTCTGGGACTTGTAGGCACGGGATAGTGCCTCTCATCCGCTTTCCGGCTCTGCCTTTGCTAGCCTTTCTAGCTTTCTTTGTGGTTCCTTTAAATGCCTTCAGCTCCTCACTGGTCATGGCGCGCTCTATGGGTAAATCATATGCCAAACACATATATATAATCCTTGTAAGTGCACAACACCCATTGATGATCTTATTTCGCTCCCATCTATGTTGTGCTAAATAGAGCTGATCAATTATCCAGCTAGCTAGATCAACCGTCTGGGGTCCAGTACATGCTAAGTATAAGCCAAACCAGATTCTTTTGTGAGGCATGGTAAAACGATCCTGAGCTGGGAAAGCAAAATGCTGCATGCATATCCGCAATGGCTTGGAGAGCTCAAGGGTTATAGCTGAAATATCCTCCCACTTAGTTACATCACCACGTTTCATCGGCTCTGGGACTAGCCGTTCTCGCTCTGTCGGAGTATGCGTTCCATGTATTTTGAGAGCTGCGCGAATTAAATCTTTAGACAAATAAAACCTTTTGAATGGAGGGTCATTTACCAAGGATGGTAACATGAATGTGCCGGGTAGATCCTTGTTCTCTGAAGCTGTCAAGGTGGTTACTAGGTAAAAGCATCTGTAAAAATCGGGTTTAGGCAGAGGGTCACTAAAGTATTCTGTAAATCCCGCTCGTGCCCAGACGTGCATTAAATCTTGTGTATTCTGTAGTCCTTCGAATTCTCTTGAAAAGAACTGGTACTTGGCCCATGTGCAAAGATCAAATGCCAAATTGGCCTCAAATATGAAATCAACATCTGCTAATGGTCCTGCTAGGCCTTGAAACCAGTGAGAATTACGATGAATCTTCTCAGTATATCCTCTAGGAGGATCGTCTATTGGCATGGGTCCTGGAAAACCTTGAAACTCTGGTGGTTGCATCGTCGGATGAGATTCCGCGAGTAATTCTCCAATATTGGCCATTGGTGTGCTTGGGGCCAGCTTCTGATGGTCCTTCTTCGGTTTGCATGATGACTGACGAGCTAATGGAAAAGATCTGCTACAAAAGATTAACACATTAGCATGGAAATTAATTATGATCCCATTAAAGTGAGACCGCAATCCCTTTCCATAACCGATGTGTAACCCGTGTAGCCCAGTGTTGTGAGGTGGTTAATGGAATGATTATTTGCAAAACTAATGCAGGTCTCTAGACACCTACATGCTTCAGATTATGCATACATTTCTTGATGAGCTTTTAGTATGAGTGATGTGGGGTTTTGGTGTATGAATTCATACAAGGTTTGGTTGAGGGTGAATTATTACAAGGGTGGAGTTTAAACGGGGTGGGAGAATTGTTAGATAAGGGGGTACAAGAAGACGTCTGGATATGTTTCGGTATCTATTTCCTAAGAGTCTTTGAGTGGGTGGTGTGTTTCTGCTGAGGGACAAAAAGTGGTAGCGGATTTGGTGGTATTGAAGGATGGAAAGATTTCTGAGGGGTATATATTACATGGCTAGAGATTTGGGCTATAATACATTGTTTGGGTACCCAAATCTGCATGGGTGTGGGTCGATTGATAAGGTACTTCTTGGCGATCCAAATCTGTCGAGTATTTGTACTTGTAGAAGAAGACCGAGGGGACTTTGAATACTGACTCTGCTTCTTTTGAAACTCTGTCCGGTTCTTGTCTGCAGGGTTGCCAATAGCCTGTGGTTGCTATCCTTTTGGCACCCATATTTGTTTCGTGCCACTTACTTTGTGTTGCTGAGACTGCTTTACTCTTTGCGTCGTCTGGTGGTGTCGTCGGTCTGGGTTCCTCTGTTGTGGTTGACTCCTTTGTGGTTGGGTTTGAGAGGTCCATTGGACGCTCTGCTTTGGAAAAGAAGGGAGATCCAACACTTGCGTGACCTACCCATTAGGAAGTGATTCGTTATTTATCTTTAATCTAAGCCAGTCCGCAGCAAGTTTGGAAGGATGAGCACCGTAGGGTATTGTGCTCATTTGGCCGCTGATGCAACCCACCTGACCGCTGATTGTGTCCATCTGCCCTAGCGGTTGGGTAGCTTCCCCTTCTAGTTTGCAGGAAGCCCCAGGGAAGATCTCCTGACGTCCTTCTGATTGACAACTGTCTATAGCCAAGCCCGAGTGGGTTGGTGTAGACGTAACATGACTGATCTGACCAAAGATCTTCCGGTCTTTCGTCGCATGCATTTCGTAGGGTCTAGGGTTACAAACCTCAGTCGGAATGCCATTAGGGAAGTCAAGCGGTATCACTCGCTTCTGATCTAAGGTTCCAATCTGTAAGGAGCCTTGTCTAAGATTTAGGTCCACTGAGTGATCGTATAGCCAATCTTGACCAAGGATTAGGGGTTCTATCAGGTCGTCATCATGGCACACTAGTAGCTTCGCTGCCATCGTCACATCCTTGATGAGGATAGGAAGGTCCACCTCACCCATGCAAGGGGTTTCCATGCCTCCTAGCCCTATGAGGTATGCCTCAATTGGCCGCATTTCTATTCTTAAATCCTTATAGTGGGACCATCTAATCGCACTAGTCACAGCACCTGAGTCAATTAAAGCCCTGAGCTCTTGGCAAGGGTTGTCGTGCTCTAGCCTGACTGTAATGAATGGTCTCCAGTCCACTATGCTAGGATGAGTTCGTGACTTTACTTCACACATGGCCATGGGGTATCCGGGTGTTGTTTCCAGATGGTTATAATGTTCTCTCCCTAGTCCTTGTCTTCTTAGCTTCATGCGCTTAATGCGTTCTATTGCTTCTGCCTGAGCTTTCGCTCGTATCCTATTTTCTTCCTCCTTACGCTTCTTTGCCAACGTGAGTCGTTTGAGCATATCCTCAGTAAGAGGTTCCTGATATAACTTGACTCTACAGCCACTAATATAATTAGGCATTATGTCTCCTTCTAAGGTGGCTAATTGTACTGCTCCACTTGTCGAGAGTCTGTTAATGATCATAGGTCCATAACCTCGCTTTTCTAACTTCCATGCGTGCTGTTTCAACGTATATACTAGAACTAAATCTCCTTCTTTCAAGCCTTTATCTTTCACATGTGCATCAAAATTTGCTTTCTGTCGCTTCTTTGCTGCATATATGCCTGCTGCTGCTTTCAGCCTGGTTTCTCCTAATCGTTCCAAGTCCATTATTCTCGCTGATAATTCGTGGCCGGTCCACTGATGTTCTTGTGCAACCTTAAGGGTCGGTATCAAGAAGTCCAAAGGGAGCACAACATTCTGACCAAAAACCACCTAAAGGGGAGTTGCATTGAGTACGGTCTTGTAGGCCACTCGATATGCCCAAACAGCGTGGTGTAACTGTTTGTCCCAATATGAACGTTTGTTGTTCACGAGTTTCGTCAGTACGTTACAAAGGATCTTATTAGTGCTTTCAGCCTGACCATTGGCCTGAGGATGATATGGTGCGGATTTCTTGTGAATCACCATAAAATCCTGTAACAAATATTCAATGACTTGGTTTAGAAAGTGAGTTCCGCGATCGCTCACTAACTCTATAGGCGATCCATATCTTGTAAAGACATTCTCAAATAAGAATTTTGCAGTCGTGTGTGCATCATTCTTTTTTGTGGCTTTTGCCTCTACCCATTTGGTAAGATAATCCGTCGCGACAATGATGTATTCAACATGTGTACCTTTTGCAGGGGGGTTAATGGGTCCTACAAAGTCTATACCCCACTTAGAAAATGCACGTCCTCCCATCATGGGTTTCAATGGCATTTCATCTCTGCGAGTAGGAAACTGAGTTCTTTGGCACACATCACATCTCTTAACATAGGTATGTGCATCCATGTGAAGAGTGGGCCACCATAATCCTGCAAAGAGGATGGCTTTGATTATCCTATCGGGTCCAAAATGACCTCCTGCAACACCTTGGTGTGCAGTCTCTATTATGCTCAGATAATTGCTTTCATGAACACATTGTCTTAGATATCCATCTCGTCCTCTTTTGTATAGATTATCGCCAATAAGTGAATAGTCTTGAGCTTCCTGCTCCAGACTGCGTTGTCGAGCTAAGGTCATTCCTTGAGGGAATGTCTTCGTCCTCAAGTATGTCACTAAAGGTTCACTCCAGTCTGGTGTGAGAGACACGTGATATAACGTCGCATGTTCTACTGGTGGTCTTTCACAACAAACATGGCATTCTTTACACAACTTGTAGATATCTGCCTCCATCGAGGGCCAATATACTCCTAGTCTATGCAGAGTCTGTAATGTTCGATGTTTTGAATGATGTTGCTTTAATGCACCTATGTGTGCTAATTGCAACCAATTTGCATGTTCTGATTCGTCTACACAACAAGCAAGAATCTTTTGATTATACTATTTATATATGCTTCCTGCTATGATTTGATATCTCTGAGACTTGGTAATCTCTCCTTCTTTGATCTGTATCTTAGGATTCTTGGGTCCGTATGTCAGAATAGGGACTATAGGCTTAGCCCATTCTAGTGCTATCTCAAGGTTAAACAAGTATGCATCGGGCAATTCATCCCCTACTCCTTGAGGAGCTTCTCCTGAGGTTTATCTTGAAAGGTGGTCAGCTCTAAGATGTGTCTTCCCTTTCCTGACTACTACTTCAAAATCATACTCCATGAGTAATAGAAACCAACGTATTAGTCGTCCTGTGTTACATGGTTTGTTGACTAGGTACAATAGGGCTTGATGATCTGTAAAGAACTTGAACTTGTTTGCCAACAAATAGTGTCTGAACTTCTTTACCACGTAGATCATCCCTAATCCTTCTCGTTCAGTCATGGTGTAATTTCTTTCTGTTGCGTTCAATTGTCTGCTCGCATAAGCTATGGGGAGATCTATATTACCTTCATTCGTGGGTTGTGCTAACACACATCCTATGGCGTAATTGGATGCATCCACATGTACATGGAATGGCTTACTCCAATCTGGGGTAGTCAATATAGGTGCTGAGCACAAGCATCGTTTAAGTTCATTGAATGAATTTTCACATTCATCTATCCATTCAAAATTGGTTAAAAGAGAGTACAAAGGCTTGGCTATGATTGCATACATGTGTATGAATCTCCGATAATAACCGGAATGGCCCATAAATGCTTGTACCTCTTTGATGTTTGTCGGCCTAGGTAGATCTGCAATTACCTTCACTTTTTCCTCATCCGTAGAGATTCCATTTTTTGACACAATGTGTCCTAGAATTTTGCCTTGTTTGACCATGAAAACGCACTTTTTTGGGTTCAAACAAACCTGATATTCTCGACATTTGTCAAATATTTGTCGTAACTCTGGGATATGCGTCTGCCTGATATTAGAATGAGCACATATGTCATCGACATAAACTTCCAAACTCTTGCGTAAGAATTCCTTAAAAACATGACACATGAATCGCTGGAAAGTGGCGGGTGCATTTGTTAAGCCAAATGGCATCACACGAAATGCAAATATGCCCCATTCAGTGGCAAATGCCGTCTTGTGTTGGTCCTCTGGAGCAATGGCTACTTGATTATAGCCTGAAAAACCATCAAGGAAGTTGTAAACTTCCTTGCCCATAACTCTTTCCAATAAGTGTTCCGTGATAGGAAGAGGGTAACTGTCCCTAATCGTGGCGGCATTAACTTTTTTAAGGTTAATACACACACGCAATTTTCCGTTCTTCTTGGGCACAACCACAATGGGAGATACCCATTCGGTATGCTCAATTTCGTAAATGAATCCTGCTTCTATCAAACGATCTATTTCTTCTTTAATCTTCGCAGCGTAGTTATCATTGTACGTGTATGGCTTCTGTTTCGTAGGTTTTGCATCTGGAGTCATAGGGATTCTATGAGAACATATATCTGGATCTACTCCTTTCAAATCTTTGTAACTCCACGCGAACACATGTCTATATTCGCGCAATAGGGCAACTAATTCTTCTTCTTCTTCCTTCTTCAAATCATGCCCTATGTATGTACACTTTTCTTCTTCTCCTTCTATAGCAACTATTATTTTCTTGGTTTTCTCTCGGTTATCATATACTTGTCCGTCATTCGCCTTTCTATTAGGCATTCGTACCATGATTCTTCTATCTTCGATTTCATACTTCTTGAAGTTCTCGGGTACTTCAAATAAAGATTCTTCTTTTTCTGACATGGTTTCTTTCTTCTTTCTTTTCTTGCCTTCACTTTTGCTAGTGACTTGAGTGGCTATTCTCACATCATTCATAATTTCTTCGTGTCTCTGAGGATGAGTTTCTACTTCGAAAAAATATTCTTCCTCTGATGCAAAGGGTGGGTCCATGATAATTGATTCTAAATCAAAATCACTTGCATCCTCAAATGCATCAGTGTTAGGTTCACACTCTTCTAAAATTGAATCACTCATGATTGGCTCTATCGTAAAAACTGAAATGGCATAGCCATCCTCGTCACAGTGGGGTGTCCATTGTTCTTCATTGATGGCTACGTCCATGGTTGCTAGGATTTCTGCCCAACCATGGGGTTCAAACTCTTCATCTGGGAACACTACAGGTGCATATGCTGGGTCTTGAAGGGTTCATGGATGTTGTTCTGCACCTAAGGTCCTGGCTTCTAATCGTTCTTCCTCTTGTTTGGCTACTTTACACATCCATAAGTGAGTATCCTCGTGCAACCAAGAAGGATCTGATTCTAATGAGTGCATAGATTCTGTTTCTACTGGTGTCTTATGGATGGTATTCCATTGTATTGGGGGTACATCTCTATGTGAATAGTCTTTAAGATTGACATTAGTAGTCACTCCTAAATGTTGCAAATACAAAGAATTAGTTCCCCAATCTTGTACAATTTGCAACTGACGCATGAATGGTCGTCCCAATATCATCTCATAAGCATGATTTTTTGCAAAGTCACAAATGGCAAAGGTATGCTCAAATTCTACACCACAAGTGGTGAGAGATATTCCTTCTAGTAAGCCTAATGGTTTTTCTATGTGTCTGTCAGCCATTTGTAGTTTCATCCTGGTGGGTCTTAATGTTGGCTTACCCCAACGTTTCCATAAAGCGATGGTAGCTGTGGCTACTCCGGCTCCTGAATCTAAGATGGCTTTTGTGGTGTAGCCCTGATGGGTTATTGGAAGATAAGTGTTACCTTCCTCTCCTTTGCTTACATCTCCAATCTTTTCTACGGGTATTTCCGGTACCTTATTTTGTGATCCTATTTGTGAGGGAGTAGTAGCAAGCTCAGGGAATTGATTTGCTACATGTTTCCACAATTCTGGTTTTACCTTTAACAACTCCTCTAGAGTGAGATTACACTGTACTTTGGTATTCTTGATCGCTTCCATGTTTCTAGGGACTACTGATTCGTCGTTCTTCACTATTATCGTGGGTGCTCTCATACTAATAGACTTTGCTTCCCAAGGTCCCGTGAACTCAGGTAATTCTTGTAAAGAATTAGATTCAAATCCTGTGTGTTCACTTAGTTGTTCTTCCTCTACCTCATCGTAAATAGAGGGGATATCTTGGGGAAATTGCTCCTGCAACTCATCTATTTCTTGAATAGGAGGATGGGTTCCTTGTTCCTTTCTCCATTTCTCTTCTTGGATTTCTCTCAAAAATTCATGTGAGTACCTATGTATGGAAGACAAATTGTCTTGACTTTCTGTATTGGGTACTTGAGATAGGGATGGTGCATTCCTTTCCAGTGTCTCTGGGACAATAGGGTTCCTATGCTGATCCTTTTTCTCTTTGCTCAAGTATTCTAGCCTCTCCATTAGACCTTGAAAGTGTAATTCCGGTTTTGCCATGTTATTCCAATTAAGATATCTAGAGGCTTCGAACAAAGCTTGTGCTAATTCTACCATCTTCATGCAAAGTTTAGTTCTCTCAATTTCTAGATCTGCTCGAGGGTAGTTCTTACTCATTTCAGCTACCTGAGGTCCCTCTTTTAATCTAGCCTGATATGCACGAAACATCATATCTAGGTTTTCTGGTATGGGTTCTGCTAAAACTGATCCTGATTTCTGAGCTGGGTTCTTTTGATTTAATTCCTGAGAAGTCAATTCTAGGATTTTGGCTCTAGATTCCTTCAAACTTCATTCCAACTCAGTTATCTTTTTACTCCATTTTCTCTTAATTCTTTCTCTAGAATCTTTCCAAGATTTCGTCTTTTTACTGTTAGATTCTGCAACTTCACTACTTCCAGCTACTTTCTCTTGATTAAGTTGTTGGTTCTGTAAGAGCGCCTGGGCTCTTGTGATAGCTTGGATAGGCACGTAGGTAGGGTTGGATCCATCTGCGTTGTTTACAATACCTATCACGTTGATCGGTGTCACATTTTAAACATTAACTGGGTTCTTAGGACAATCTTTGATTATGTGCTCTTTGCCACAATCGGCGCAAAAGCCTTGTATGTTATAGTACTGTGATTGTCCTAATATCAAGGGATGTGGACAATCCTTTATGAAATGATCTCCTTGGCACCTAAAGATCCTCTAGGGCCCTGTGGTCTCTGTTGTCTCAATTGGGGCTGTGGATTTGGGTTTGTGTACATCACATTAGCATAGTCGGGCTCCCAACTAGGTTCCACTGGTGGACTATCATAATAATATGTCTCCACGTGTTCTGGTGACTCCGTGTAATATGCGGGTGGACTATCTACATGCGTAGAGTCAAAACTGTTTGAGTTCGGGTCACTCTCTATGATCAAAGGTGAAGAAGGCACTAAGGCTCTACTTAGGTTCTCTTCTTCAACAGCGTATTTGACTGAGATAACGTTCGCGGGTGGGGGTGGCTGCTGAGCTAAGACAGGTTGAGGTCTCTGTTGAGCCTGATATGGGTAGTTCTGATGAGGCCTATAGTAATAAGGCTGAGCATTGTATTGGCCTTGATACCTACCTGGCTGCGGGTATGCTTGCGGGTAGTTCTGTCTCACGGTTTGTTTGTTGTATGGGCAGTCCTGAGCCGTATGATTCGTGTATCTTCTCTCAATTGTACAGTATTGGCCACTAGGGTTGGCTTGTGGTTGTGGTGCATTGGGGCACACATTCGCCACATGATTTCCACCACAAGTGTAACAATGCTTGTTTGTTAGTACCCTAGGTTTACTAGAAACTCCTAGTTTCTGGGCCACTTTTTCTGCTAGGTCCTCTATCGAGTTAGACAATTTTGTGGATGCTAGAGATGAACAGTCTGGGTCCTTGTAGACCTTTGAGAGTTCCAACTCATCTCCTAAGTTGTCCTCAATGTCTATACATATTCTTATGCATTGCTCTAGCGTTGTGGGTTCTTTTAGGTACACATAGGAGTGTAGTTTAGAGCTCAACAAGCCATCTAGAAACAATGACACTTGTATAGCTTGTGAGGGTAGCTCTTGCATTGGACATCGTTCAACATATTGTCTAAACCTACGTCCTGCGAGTCTAACTGTTTCTTGAGGGGTCTGTTTGAAGCTATGAATCAACGAAGACGTGTCATGTCTAATCCCACTTTTAGAGAATTCAGTGATGAATGACTCTAAAAAGTGATCGATGTCTCTAAATTGCCTTTGTTGCAATGGTTGGAACCAAGTTAAAGCGGTATTCTTTAACGTTAGTCCAAATGCATTGTATTGTGTGAACATGTCTTCAACTTGTTCGGCTCTTAGTACTTGCTTGAATTCTGCGACATGGTCATAGGAATCTCCTGTCCCATCAAAATAATTTTTCATGGATTTCCCTAACTGAGTGGGTCTCAATATTCTTGCGTGTTCACGTGGTCTAGGTAGAGGAAAATCATCTCTACCACCTGGTATTCCATGATCTCTTTGTTTATCCGCTCTATTAGTGTCCGTGGTTGTTCTATCTCTCCCTACGGGATGAGTGAAGCTTACTTCGGGTCTTTCTTTATTTTTCTCTCTTTGATTTCCATGGGTTGATGATGTTCCTGCCCCTTGTTGACTTGTATTCATGTTCGTTCTAGATGGAGGGAATACCAATTCACCTCTCCATGTGTATGTGTTTTTAGCGTGGTCAGGCACCACAAAGACTCTTTCTGAAGTCTCATCCAGGTATACAACCTTTCCAGGTGTATCCGGGTCCTTGAACTCGTATATCGTGATGATACCTACCTCACTAAGTAGTTCTGTCTTGTATCTCCAAAAGGCTTCATCAGTTTCTTTATTTACAAACAACTCTATGCTTCTATTATCCTGAGGGATCCATTCTAGGATTAGTACTCGTGTCAGTACAGATTTCCCTCTAGGTGTTCTAGGCTCTTCTAATGGTTCTTTTCCTTGAGATTTAGTTTTCGTCTCTAGCTGAATCACGCCAAACTTGTTGGTATTGTTTGGCTGCGTACTTAAGATGTACATTGTTCCTTCCTTGTCTATGTATGCGTCTCTCTCAAATTTCACCACTGGATGTTCCAATCCAATGGGTTGATCGGGGTTGTGCATTTGCACCACTTGCCTTCACAAACCATCTTCATAGATGCGAGCACCTAATCGGTTGGTTCGGAGAAACTCTAGTTGCATTCTATAGGGTCCTTCTGGTTTTTCTAAATAGGCTACATTCGACCCTCCTTCTGGTCTTTCTGTGCTAAATGCCATTTCTGAATCACTAGTATCTAAGCTCTCATAGGGATAACTAGTGTTCATTTGTTGAGCCCACGATCGTGCAGTAGTTCTTACACTTGCCTCTGATGATCTAAGGCTTCGTAGGTCTGACTTGCCTATATGTTTGCCCGATCTAAGGTTCATTAATTTTCTTCCTTGCACACTCAGTACACGCTCAGATCGTCAATGATTCTTTGTTATTACTTTCTTGATTCTTTTTAAATTTCTCTAGATTCTTGTCTTAATGTATGCGTCAAGAATTCGACTTTCCGTGGTACTTTGAGTTCCCGTTCCGACAGACTTATGTTCTTTCCTTTAGGTTTTCGTGTCACACACCTTTACTTTAGTCTTGAACTTGATAAATTTAATTCTCTTGAACTTGAGGCGTTCTTATCGTCTTTAATCCACAATACTACCGTTTATCCTAGGCTAAGAATTGACTGAGGGGGTTGAGTAATCTTCCAACCTCGAGTCAGCTTTTCTGGTTGCTCTGATGCCCAAGAAGCCGTGCTTCCCAAGCTTTATGCCCTTCACAGCCTTGCCTTGGTTGCCTTTGATTGCCCTTGCTAGACCTGGAAAAATCCAATATTAGACCAATTCACAATTGGATGATAAAGCACTTGAGTTTTTACATTTTGAAAGTCCCTTAACTTTTGGCAAAAATTTTCTTCCCAAGGTCCCCTTTCTTTCCTAATCCCACAGATGGTAAACCTCAAAATAGCTTATCTAAAAATAGACGTATCCTTTAAGAAAAAAACGGACTTCGGATGAGGAAGATATGAGCGCTCAGGCCCTGGGGGGTAAAAACTGACAAATAGGTTTTTCTCCAAATATGAGCTAAGGGGTCTCCTATGAGTCTAATCACCCAAAAATTTCCCAAAAATAGCCCCAAAATTGGCCAAAAAATGAAACCCTAAAATTTGCGATGGGGGTGCACAATCGCAATGGCGTGAGACAATCGCGATGGTCAGGGACCGTCGCGATGGCGTGAAGGTGAACAATCGCGATGGTCTGAAGTGCACGGTCGCGATGGTCCAAATGTGAGCAATCGCAACGGCTCGATCAGGCGGACAATCGCGATGGCGTCAGTCAACGGTCAACGTGAACAATCGTGATGGTCCAAAAGTGAACCGTCGCGATGGTCACAGATGCGATGGCGTGAGCCAATCGCGATGGTCCGGGCGCGATGGCGTGAGCCAATCGCGATGGTCCAAAATTTGAGTTGTCGCGATGGTGTAAGGGTGTCATCGCGCTCACAAACTATGTTCGAAGCCTCTCGATATCTTAATTGCAATAACATGGCAAAACTGGAATTACATTTTCAAGGATTACTAGAGAGGTTAGAATACTTGATCGATAGCAAGGAGAAAAAGAATCTGCATAGCAACCCTATTGTTTCAGAGACACAAGAAAGGCTCTATAAGTCTACTATATGCTCACACATTTTCATGTCATTTGGATGTTGCAATCTTCAGTTATGTTCAGTTGAAGTCAACAGTGTCTCTGCATTTTCACTTCTCTGTCAGGTACCCGACTTTTTCACTCATCTTGTCAGAGGTGTTTCTCTGTGGTTAATTATCCAAATTCAGTGATTTAAATCTTGTTGGATTCAACTTACTGTCTAGTATAACCATACAAATTTTCATAATCATTGAATTCCTACATTTTGATTTATGTTGATTTGTCTGCTCACTGGTCTCAAACTGTAGCAGCCCGTGAAAATCGGGATGATGTCATCAGTTGTTAAAACTCATTCTCAGTGTGTGGTTCATTATTTTTGATGAGACTACTCTTGAAAGTTATCTCTTTAAGTTACCTAGACTTCCCCAAGAGGAATTAAGCTAATTGCTGCTGTGCTCAGAGAATTATGTAAAACACTGGACAGGTGTATGAACCAAGAATAGCAAGTTTTCACCTCTGAGCTAACTCCAACTTATCTGTTTTGATCTATCTTTTTGAGAGTGATCTTCCAAGGTACATAGGGTGTCTAATACATCCATTGGCAAGATAAAAGGGCCCACCATATACTTCTGGAGTTCATTTGGCTGGTGTAGATCAAGGATTTTGCAACACCTCTTCATCTTCAAGCACATACCTATCCATCTCTTCACACGCATTCACAAATAGGATCACACAAAAAGGTACTTGAGATACCCGTAAAAAGAATCGGAGATGTAAGCAAAGGAGAGGAAGGTAACACTTATCTTCCAATAACTCATCAAGCCTACACCACCAAAGCCATCTTAGATTCAAGAGCCGGAGTAGCCATCACTAGCACCACTTTATGGAAACGTTGGGGTAAGCCAGCATTAAGACCCACCAGGATGAAGCTACAAATGGCCGACAAACATATAGAAAAACCATTAGGCTTACTAGAAGGCATATCTCTCACCACTTGTGGTGTGGAATTTGAGCATACTTTTGCCATTTGTGATTTTCAAAAAAATCATGCTTTAGGAGATGATTTTAGGACGACCATTCATGCGTCAGTTGCAAATATTACAAGATTGGGGAACTAATTCTTTGTACTTGAAACATTTAGGAGTGACTACTAAAGTCAATTTTAAAGACTATTCCCATCAAGATGTACCCCCAATACAATGGAATACCATCCATAAGACATAAGAAGAAACAGAATCGGTACACTCATTGGAGTCAGACCCCTCATGGTTACATGAGGATACTCATCTATGGATGTGTAAAGTAGCAAAACAAGAGGAAGAACGGTTAGAAGCCAGGAATTTAGGCTCAAAACAACATCCAGGAACCCTTCAAGACCCAGCTTATGCACCTGTAGTATTTCCAGATGAGGAATTTGAGCCTCATGGTTGGGCAGAAATTCTAGCAACAATGGATGTAGCCATCAATGAAGAACAATGGACACCCCACTGTGACGAGGATGGTTATGACATCTCAGTCTTCACAATAGAGCCAATCATGTGTGATTCAATTATAGAAGAATGTGAACCTAGCACTGATGCATTCGAGGATGCAAGTGACTTCGATCTAGAGTCAATTAAAATGGACCCTCCCTTTGCATCAGATGAAGAATATTTCTATGAAGTAGAAGCTCACCCTCAGAGACACGAAGAAATTATGAATGATGTGAGGTTAACCACACAAGTGACTGCCAAAAGTGACGAAAAGAAAAGAAAGAAGAAAGAAACCATGTCATAGCAAGAAGAAGCTTTGTTTGAGGTTCTCGAGAACTTCAAGAAGTATGAAATGGAAGATAGAAGAATAATGGTACGAATGCCTAACAGAAAAGCTGACGTTGGAGAAGTATATGATAGCCGAGAGAAAACCAAAAAAATCATAGTCACCATAGAAGGAGAAGAAGAAAAATGTACATACATTGGGCATGATTTGACAAATGAAGAAGAAGAAGAGTTAATTGCCCTATTGCGAGAATATAGAGATGTGTTTGCCTGGAGTTACAAAAACTTGAAAGGAGTAGACCTGAATATATGTTCCCATAGAATCCCTATGATTCCAAATGCAAAACCTACGAAACAGAAACCATACACATACAATGATAACTACGTTGCGAAGATCACAGAAGAAATAGATCGTTTGGTAGAAGCAAGATTCATTTATGAACTTGAGCATACCGAATGGGTATCCCCCATTGTGGTCATGCCCAAGAAGAATGGAAAATTGTGTGTGTGTATTAACCTTAAAAAAGTCAATGCCACCACGATTAGAGACAGTTATCCTCTTCCTATCATGGAACACTTATTGGAAAGAGTTGCGGGCAAGGAAGTTTACAACTTTCTTGATGGTTACTCAGGCTATAATCAAGTAGCCATTGCTCCAAAAGATCAACACAAGATGGCTTTTGCCACGAAATGGGGCATTTTTGCATTTCATGTGATGCCATTTGGCTTAACAAATGCACCCGCCACTTTCCAATGACTTATGTGCCATGTTTTTAAGGAATTCTTACGTAAGAATTTGGAAGTTTATGTCGATGACATATGTGCACATTCAAATATGAGGCAGACTCATATCTGAGAGCTAAGGCAAGTATTTGCCAAATGTCAAGAATATCAGGTTTGTCTGAACCCAGTAAATGCATTTTCATGGTCAGACAAGGCAAAATTCTAGGACACATTGTGTCAAAGAATGGAATCTCTACGGACAAAGAAAAAGTGAAAGTAATTGCAGAGCTACCTAGACCAAGTAACGTAAAAGAAGTACAAGCATTTATGGGTCATTGTGGTTATTATAGACGATTCATACACATGTATGCAATCATAGCCAAGCCTCTGTACTCTCTTTTGACCAAGTTTGAATGGACAGATGAATGTGAAAATTCATTCAATGAAGTTAAACAACGTTTGTGCTCAACACCTATATTGACCACCCCGGATTGGAGTAAGCCATTCCATGTACATGTGGATGCATCCAACTATGCTATAGCATGTGTGTTGGCACAACCCACGAATGAAGGTAATGTGGATCTCCCCATAGCCTATGCGAGCAGACAGTTGAACGCAACAGAGAGAAATTACACCATGACGGAACGAGAAGGATTAGGAATGATCTACGCACTAAAGAAATTCATACATTATTTGTTGGCAAACAAGTTCAAATTCTTTACAAATCATCAAGCATTATTTTACTTAGTCAATAAGCCATGTAACACTAGATGATTGATACGTTGGTTTCTATTACTCATGGAGTACGACTTTGAAGTAGTAGTCAGGAAAGGGAAAACCCATCTTAGAGTTGATCACCTCTCAAGATTAACCACAGGAGAAGCTCCTCAAGGAATAGCGGATGAATTACCCGATGCATATTTGTTTAACGTGGAGATAGTACCAGAATGGGCTAAGCCGATTGTTCCTATTCTCACATATGGACCCAAGAATCCTAGGATAAGGATCATGGAAGAAGAAATCACCAAGTCACAAAAGATATCAAATAATAGCAGGAAGTATACATAAACAGGATAATCAAAAGATTCTTGCTTGTTGTATAGATGAATCAGAACATGCGAAATGGTTGCAATTAGCACATGTAGGTGCATTAAAGTAACATAACTCAAAACATCGTACATTGCAAACTCTGCAAAGACTAGGAGTATATTGGCCTTCTATGGAAGCAGATGTCTACAAGTTGTGTAAAGAATGCCTTGTTTGCTGTGAAAGACCACCAATAGAACATGCTACATTATATCATATGTCTCTCACACCAGAATGGAGTGAACCATTAGTGACGTACTTGAGGACGAAAACATTCCCTCAAGGAATGACCTTAGCAAGACAACGAAGTCTAGAGCAGGAAGCTCAAGACTATTCAATTATTGGAGACAATCTATACAAACGAGGAAGAGACAGATACTTAAGACAGTGTGTTTATGAAAGCGATTATTTGAGCGTACTAGAGACTGCACACCAAGGTGTTGCAGGAGGTCATTTTGGCCCCAATCGGATTATCAAAGCCATCCTCTTTGCAAGATTATGGTGGCCCACTCTTCACATGGATGCTCATACCTATGTTAAGAGATGTGATGTGTGCCAAAGAACTCAATTTGCTACTCGCAGAGATGAAATGCCATTGAAACCCATGACGGGAGGACGTGCATTTTCTAAGTGGGGTATAGACTTTGTAGGACCCATTAACCCCCCCTGCAAAAGGTACACATGCTGAATACATTATTGTTGCCACAGATTATCTTACCAAATGGGTAGAGGCTAAGGCCACAAAAAAGAATGATGCACACACGACTGCAAAATTCTTATTTGAAATGTCTTTACAAGATATGGACTACCTATAGAGTTAGTGAGTGATCGAGGAACTCACTTTCTAAATTAGGTCATTGAATATTTGTTACAGTATTTTATGGTGATTCACAAGAAATCCGCACCATATCATCCTCAGGCCAATGGTCAAGCAGAAAGTACTAACAAGATCCTTTGTAACGTACTGACGAAACTTGTGAACAACAAATGTTCAGATTGGGACAAACAGTTACACCACGCTGTTTGGGCATATCGAATGGCTTACAAGACTGTACTCAATGCAACTCCCTTTCAGATGTTTTTTGGTCAGAATGTTGTGCTTCCTTTGGACTTCTTGATACCGACCCTTAAGGTTGCACAAGAACATCAGTGGACCAGCCATGAATCATCATCAAGAATAATGGACTTGGAACAATTAGGAGAAACCAAGCTGAAAGCAACAGCAGGAATATATGCAGCAAAGAAACGATAGAAAACCTATTTCGATGCACACATGAAAGATAAAGGTTTAAAAGAAGGAGATTTAGTCCTAGTGTATACGTTGAAACAACATGCACGAAAGTTAGAAAAGCGAGGTTATGGACCTATGATCATTAACAGACTCTCAACAAGTGGAGCACATAATGCTTAATTACATTAGTGGCTGTAGAGTCAAGTTATATCAAGAACCTCTTACTGAGGATATGCTTAGAAGACTCACATTGGCAAAGAAGCGTAAGGAGGAAGAAAATAGAGTAGGAGCTGAACCTCAAGCAGAATCTATAGAACGCATTAAGCGCATGAAGTTAAGAAGACAAGGACTAGGGAGAGAACATTATAACCATCTAGAAACAACACCCAGATACCCCATGGCCATGTGTCAAGTAAATTCAACCACTCATCCTAGCATAGTGGATAGGAGACCATTCATTACAGTCAGGCTAGAGCATGGAAACCCTTGCCAAGAGCTCAGGGCTTTAATTGATTCAGGTGCTGCGACTAGCGTCATTACATGGTCCCACTATAAGGACTCAGGAATAGAAATGCGATCAATTGAGGCATACCTCATAGGGCTAGGAGGCATGGAAACCCCTTGCATGGGTGAGGTGGACCTTCCTATCCTCCTACATGACGTGAACATGATAGCAAAGCTACTAGTCTGCCATGCCGACGACCTGATAGAACCCCTAATCCTTGACCAAGATTGGCTATACGATCACTCAGTGGACCTAAATCTTAGACAAGGCTCTTTGCAGATTGGAACCTTAGACCAGCGGTGAGTGATACCGCTTGACTTCCCTAACAACATTCTGCCTAAGGTATGTAACCCTAGACCATATGAAACGCATGCGATGGAGGACCGGAAGATCTTTGGCCAGATAAGTTATGCTACATCTACCCCAACCCTCGTGGGCTTGGTGATGGACAATTGTTATTCAGAAGGATGTCAGTAGATTTTCCCCTGGTTAACCTGCAAATTAGAAGGGCTCACCACCCAACAGATGGGTCAGGTGGATTGCATCAATAGTCAGGTGGACTGCATTAGTAGCCACATGGGTACAACACCCTACAGTGCCCATCCTTCCACAGTTACTATAGACTTGCCTAGATTAATGGTGCAAAAGGCTATACTTCCTAATGGGCAGGTTTCGCAAGTGTTGGACCTCCCTTCTTTTCCAAAGGAGAGTGTCCATCCGACCTCTCAACCTCAACCACAAAGGAGTCAATCACAACGGAGGAACCCAAACCGACGACAATATCAGACAACCCAAAGAGGAAAGCAGTATCAGCATAACTGAGCAGGCAACACGAGACAAATATGGGTGCCAAAAGGACAGAAACCATCGATAGATTTCAACAACGCAGACAATGATAAGACAAAGTTTCAGCAAAATCAGAGGCAGTATCCAAAGTCTTCTCAACCTTCTTCTACAAGCACGAATAGTTGATAGATTTGGATCGCTAAGAAGTACCTTATGAATCGATCCACACCCACACAGATTTGGGTACCCAAACAGTGTATCATAGCTCAACCCTCAAGCCATGTAATATATACCCCTCAGAAATCTTTTCATCCCTCAATACCACCACATCCGATACCACCTTTTGTCCATCAGCAGAAATATACCACCCGCTCAGCAACTCTTAGGAAGTGGATACCGAAACGTATCTAGATATCTGCTCAAAACCCATTGACTAACATTACTCCCAGCTCGACTAAACACTACCCTTGTAATAACTCATTCACAACTGAACTATGTACAAATTGTTAAGGGCATGTACGTGTTGGGATTTTATATTTTAATTAAAACTCAAATTGAAGGGTCTATGAAAGGTTGCAATGGAAAGTCATGTACCCCGTGCGAATGGGTAAGACAAGTTGTATAAATATGTCACATGGATTAATAAAAAGAGAGCGCGCACATTTCTTGGAGCAAGTCTGTGTGTTGGATATGGCTTCTTCTTCCTCTACTTTCTTGTTATTATATTTATATTGGTCTGCGTGCGTTGATGGCAAAAAGTGTGGATCTGTACTGTTATGAGAGAAACATTCTTGTGCTGGTTCATTTCTTGAAGTTTATGAGCATGGTGACGTGATTGAATGAAGCTATGGGCATTCTCTCTCTCTCTTTTTCCCTGTTGCAAGAATGTGTATGCATTCTTGTAAACATTGGCGCCGTCTGGACTTACCCCCCTTTTGGCTCTACCGGTTGGAGCATCTCTGTGTCCCACTGGTTTCATTGATTTTTCGATTGGCCGCTGTTTTTCTGGGAGTATTCCTGTTGATACATCCGTGATTTACACATTGCATCGGGTATTTTTGGATGTGCCTGCCTCAGTTTGTTTTACGTGCTGACTCTCACACCCCCCCATATGGGCGATGGTTACTGTGCTAATCATGATTAGAATGCACATAGTTTCAAGCCGTTAATCATTGTCTTCATACTACTGCTCTCTGCACTTGCGCATTTCGGGGTGCATCTTCTTTTGCCCTAGTTGGGCTTCCAACTTCATTCCCATCATGGCACATCTGCATAGCCATAGCCGAGCATGCGCAGCGAAGGCTCCAGAAGAGAATCTGCTTGTTCAAGCTATGATCATCCTCTTCTGTGAGAGCCATTCTACGGGGAGGAACGACAGCAACAGAGAGAATCAATAAGAGGGGTATTACCCCTGATAGCCGTCGCCAAAGTTGTGTTGACGCCATTACAGCGGAGATGACTGAGGCGGACTTCTCCATTGTGACTGTGCCGACTGCCCCCTGACGAGTGGGGTGCGACTTCCATTCCGGTGGCATCTAGGTCACCAGTGCGGTGATAGCATGCTCCTCCACTGCTTGGGTCCGGATGCTCCTCCTCATCTTACAAGAACTCCGATGCTAATACGGTGATCCTCTAGTCCGATGCTACAGCCCGGTGCACCGAGTTAGGTGCTCTCGCCTAGTGATTCCCGCCCTTCGTTCGGTGTTAGCTATGATTACTTTGGCGATGACCGGTTTCAGGTGATGATCGTAATCCGGGGATGACTGCGCTTCACTCGTGATCGCCGTCTTTCAGTCCGATGGGTGACAGTATCTTCAGTCCGTTTTCAAGATCAAGGTACTATGTGTCTTTCATTGATGATTATAGCAGATGGACTGTGTTATACTTTATGAAGCACAAGGATGAAGTGTTTAACTGTTTCAAGAGATATCTTGCACTTGTTGAAAACCAAACAGGAAGAAACTTGAAGAGGCTAAGGTGAGATGGAGGAGGTGAATACTTCTCAAATGAGTTTGAAGATTTCTTGCAAGAAAGAGGCATCAAAAGGGAGATAACCACAAGGTACTCACCTGAACAAAATGGAGTAGCTGAAAGAAGGAATATGCTTATTGTTGAAACAGCTAGGTCTATGCTTAATGAAAAGAAGTTACCAAATTATCTTTGGGCAGAGAGTGTATCTACTGCCACCTATCTCATAAACAGGTTGCCATCAAAGTCTCTTGATGGCATGACACCATATGAAGCTTGGCATGGTAAGAGACCACCTTTGGATCATTGCAAAATCTTTGGTTGTGTAGCATATGTGCATATTCCCTCACAAGTAAGGGGAAAGCTAGACCCTAAAGGAGAAAAATGTATTTTTATTGGTTATGACTTGAATCAAAAAGGGTACAGATTCTACAACCCAACCAATAAAGGGTTCAAGGTAAGCAGAGATGTCATCTTTGATGAGAATGACTCATGGTATGAGAATGAATGCAGGAAGGTTAGTCTACCTTATGATTTGGAAGAGGAATTTCCAAAACTCTCAAAGGAAGAACCAATCCAGAAGGAAGACTCAAGCTCAGAAGATGATGACACAATCAATCTTGAAGACTCAATTCAAGGCATGGAAGTCCAGAGGAAAGATGAAGATGAAGAAGCTTGAGGATATACCAAAATCTTCAAATCAAGCAATGAGGAGATCTCAGAGAGAAAGTAAGAAGCCTATGAGATATGGGTATGATACATCTCTTGTAACTAAGCATTCAATTTATCTTGCAAAGGACTTGTTAAGTGAAGAACCAGGTTCATATGAAGAGGCAATCACCAAACCAGAATGGAAAGATGTTATGGATGAAGAAATAGAAGCTCTCAAGGAGAGTGACACATGGGACTTGGTACCCAAGAAGGACTCTATGAAAGTGATAGGATCCAGATGGATCTACAAACTAAAGAGGAATTCTGATGGTACAATCAACAGGTACAAAGCTAGGTTGGTAGCCAAGGGTTTTGCACAAACCCAAGGCATTGATTATGAGGAGACATTTTCTCTTGTGGCTAAGATTCCAACAATCAGAGTATTGGTGAGTGTAGCTGCATCCAAGAATTGGAACATGTACCAATTAGATGTCAAGAATGCTTTCTTGAATGGATGGATATCTGAAGAAGTCTACATGTCACAACCACCTGGCTATGAAGATCCCAAGAAGGTAAATTATGTTTGTAAATTGAAGAAGGCTCTATATGGATTGAAGCAGGCACCTAGAGCATGGAACTACAGGCTGACAACATACCTCCAAGACCAAGGGTTTACTATGAGCAAGGCAGACACTTCATTGTTTATCAAAAGGAGCAATTCAGAGGTAATCTATCTCTGTGTTTATGTTGATGACATCATCATTACAAGAAATGATGTCAATGGAATCAGAAGCATAAAGAATCAGATGATGAAGGAGTTCAAGATCAATGATCTTGGATTATTGAAGTACTTCTTAGGTCTTGAATTAGTGTATACTAATTCAGGTATATATATTACTCAAAAGAAGTATGTACAGGATATGGTCAAGAAGTTTAATTTGCAGGAAGCTAAAGTCTCAAGCACTCCAATGGAGGTCAACCTAAAGCTAAGTGCTCATGAAGGGGATGAAGTCCAAGACATTACACGATATCAAAGTATGGTAGGTAGTTTGAATTATGCTACCTTAACCAGAATTGACATAGCATATGGAGTTAGTGTGCTAAGCCAATTCATGCACAAACCTAGAGTACCTCACCTAGAGGCAGCAAAGAAGATCTTGAAGTATCTAAAGGGAACTCTAAACCATGGTTTGTACTTTCCTTATACATCAGATATTGACATTAAAGTATATTCAGATGCAGATTGGGCAGGATGCAAGGATGATAGGAGGAGCACATCAGGATACATATGTTTTGCAGGTGACAAACCTATTTCTTGGTCAGCCAAGAAGCAACCAACAGTGGCATTATCATCCACTGAAGCAGAGTATAGAGGGCTAGCCAATGCCACTCAAGAAGCTATTTGGTTAAAGCTTTTGTATACAGATTTAGGTCTATATACTAGACCTCCAATCATCTTTGGAGATAACACAAGCTCTCTTCACCTTGCAGCTAATCCAATATATCATGCTAGGACAAAACACATAGAGGTTCATTACCACTATGTGAGAGAGAAGTTGCTAAGCAAAGACATTCAGTTGACTTATGTGTCTACTAATATGCAATGTGCAGATTTACTCACTAAAGCTTTGGATGGAAACAAATTATGCAGATTCAAATCCATGAATGGATTGCAGGATGTGATTGAAGATTGAAGATAAATACTTAAGTCAAAGTGTTTGGCTTGAGGGGGAGCTGTTGGTGCAATTCAAGCCTTCACAATTTGGCTTGGATACTATCTTGAAGACTCAACATGAGAGTAGGACTATAGGAACTTATGCTTATAAGTTCTTACCATTTTATCTCTTGTAAAAGTCTTAGTGACTTGGTATTTTATGTAATCACACCTAATTGATTGGAAGTCATGGAAAAGGTTGTTGTTTAATTGAGAGAATATCTCAATCAATTTTTAGGTGAAAGATTCTAGGAGATTGATTTGAATTCAAATTCAAATCATCACTCAATTCCTATAAAAACTACAAGGAAAAAGTCGCGGTAGAGAGTGTCACCATTCCCGAGGCTAATTTCATCTATCATTGAGTGTGTGAGCTCTACTCCATAGCCTACACCTCTGAGTACCATTTGGCAATGTTTATCATGTCAATGGGAATGTACATCAATGTGAATTAATACATATCTTTACATTCATCATCTCTGTTATTCTTTGAGTGTACTACTTCAAGTCTATCAACTTCAAAGAGGCATATCTCAGTGCCTACTGCACCAAATCAAGTGATTCAAAGCTTGGTAGATCCAGATCAAAGTATTCTACAAGCATACAAAGTTTGAAGCAATTTGGTTCAACCAATCTCGAGAAATCGCGGTCGAAGTGCTCACTGGTATTTGTCTGCACATCTCCTAAAAAGTCGGGAGTGTTCCTAACTTTGCTAAAGTGATTTCTCTGAGTATGCTTTATCATTTTATCTCATTCCACTTGCAAATGGTAGCTTACTAAGCTAATAGAATACCTCTAGAAGGAATTTTGCCAATCCAAAATAGCAAGTTTTTTGGATTTGTGAAGTATCAAGTAGTCTGTTTTGATTTGATCATTACACACATCATTTGCAAAGTACATATATGATCTCTTGGTATCATTTGGAAGCTAAGGGTGTCTAGGAAAACCATCTCTCATTTTACCTTACTTGCTCTGATACGATTGTTGGGAATGATGGATGGACACTCCAAGAGAATGAGTAGGTACTGCCAAATCCTGCTTTGTACTAGCCCTTTGATGCTTAAAAGTTGCTAAGTGGACCTCCTTAGCTTTCCAATGACACCATAAAATGGCCTATGTACTTTGGAATGATGTGTGTAAAGATTTAATCAAAATAGATAACTTTGAACTTCCAGATCTCAACAAAAACTTCTATTTTTGTCTTGACACCTGCTCGATCTTTTGTTCAGTATGACTAGTACAGTAGGAATTGGAAAACTTCCTTTTAGGCGTATCTAATTAGCTTAGCAAGCTAACTATTCCAAGTGGAATGATGTAAAAAGATTAACTATGCTCAAAGAAATCAATTTAGCAAGTAAATCTTTAACCCCGAATTTTTAGGAATGTTGCAGACTTTGACAAGTGATCACCTCGACGAGCTTTTCTCTGCAATGGCTGAATAGAATTCCTTCAACTTTTGATAGCATGTAGAAAACTTTGAGCTGGTTCCAACAAGCTATAGATGTTTGAATTGGGTGAAGAAAAAGTTCAAGTACTATGACACAGAACTCAGAAATGATCAATGTAGATATATGTATTAATGGACACTTGTATACAATACCATTGGCATTACGATCATTGCATAATGGTGTAGATAGGTGTGGGCTAGAGTGTAGGCCTCACACACACTCAGAAATGATGGAGATGAGCTCGCGATTATGAGTCTTCTACACGCAACTTTTTGAGTTGACCTTTTATAGTGATTTAGTTCAAAGTTTGAATTCGAATTCAAACTTTGGCTCTCTTTAATCAAGCTCCTACATCCTAGGAGATATTCCATCTACTTGATTGATGCTTTACAACTACTAAAGTTCACGAGATTTCCTTGGTAGGTGTTTACAAAGATTCCAAAGTCAAAAACTGACTTTTACAAAGAGATAAAGTGGTAATTAACTACTAGCATTTGTTCCTATGCTTCTTCATATGTGTATGGGCTTCAAGGTATCCTTCAAGCCAAATGTGTAGGCTTGTGAGTTGCACCAACATCTATCTATTTATCTATCTATCTATCTATCTATCTATCTATCTATCTATCTATCTATCTATCTATCTATGTATCTATCTATCTATCTATCTATCTATCTATCTATCTATCTATCTATCTATCTATCTATCTATCTATCTATCTATCTATCTATCTATCTATCTATCTTTCTATATATCTATCTATCTATCTGTCTATCTGTCTATCTATCTATCTATCTATCTATCTATCTATATATATATATATATATATATATATATATATATATATATATATATATATATATATATATATATATATATATATATATATCTATATATATATATATATATATATATATATATATATATATATATATATATATATATATATATATATATATATATATATATATATATATATATATATATATATATATATCTATCTATTCATCTATCTATCTATCTATCTATCTATCTATCTATCTATCTTTTTATCAATCAATCTATCTATGTATCTATGTATCTATCTATCTATCTATCTATCTATCTATCTATCTATCTATCTATCTATCTATCTATCTATCTATCTATCTATCTATCTATCTATCTATCTATCTATCTATCTATCTATCTATCTATCTCTCTATCTGTCTGTCTGTCTATCTATCTATCTATCTATCTATCTATCTATCTATCTGAATATCTATCTATCTATCTATCTATCTATCTATCTATCTATCTATCTATCTATCTATCTATCTATCTATCTATCTATCTATCTATCTATCTATCTATCAATCAATCTATGTATCTATCTATCTATCTATTTATCTATCTCTGTATTTATCTGCCTATCTATCTATCCATATATCCATATATCTCTCTATCTATCTATTTCTTTATCTATCTATCTAACTAACTATCTATCTATTGATCTATCTATCTATCTATCTATCTATCTATCTATCTATGTATCTATTGTTGAAGATAAATGTACAAGATCATTTTCATATGAGCCATGCTTGGATAAATTTACCAAATATAAAGATAAAGGAAAAGTAGAGGAAAAAAGGAAAAAATAATAAAAGAAAAATTCTAGTCAAAACTTCATGATGAGTAAGAGATACAATATCTTGTCTTGTAGTTAGTAGCATGTAGTGGAGAAAGTGGTGAGTTAAGAAGGAGGCACAAACTTCTTCACATGCTCATTGGTTATAAAAGTGAAGTGGATTCAAAACAAGGAGAGAAAGAGGCAAGAGCTCCCAATAGTCGGATCTAGCCATTTTGTCATTTTTGTCTTCCCTTAGACTCCTTCCAGCTGCATGTCAGTTTGTACACAGCTCTGTTGTGGAGCTCATATCTCAGTGCATATGTAACAATTTCTTGTGTTTAAGCATTCATTGGAAAGCTTATCTCATGTACTTTTTGCATATTAAATATCTCTTTGAAATCATATGTAGTTGGTGAGATATCAGTGAACGAGTGAAGTCCAGTTTTTTAGTATACATGTGTAGATAGGTAGTCTATTTTGGTCGGTTAAGTTTTCCAATCAAAACATATCCAAATTGCGTGATGTTTGTCTTATTGGAAAGCTCTTGGCATCTAGTTTTACTCTCCCAAATGTCTCATTCCGATCATTTACATTTTTTGAGATATCTATCAGAGAGTAAAGTCTAATTTTATAGTGTACTTATGTGTGCAGGTGGTCTATTTGGTTAGTTGATTTTCCTTAGCAAAAAGCATCCAAATTACTTGTTTTTTAGCTTTTTGGAAATCTATTTGTGTCTAATTTGTCTTTATCAAATATCTTTCTCAAAGGATATATATTCAAAGAGTTATCAGTCCGAGAGTGAAGCTCAGTTCTTCAGCATATCAGCATTCTTCAGCTCAGTTCCGAGAGTGAAG
>CM035434.1:130844905-130847405 GCA_020310875.1 Ceratopteris richardii | reverse complement strand
CCCTCGAGACTTTCTTTTTTGCTAGTACCAAAGCAAGAAAGAATCATCTTTGGAATGAGTTCAACCAAATGAAGAAGACACCTAAACAACCCATCAGAGAGTTTGTTACCAAGCTCAAGGAGGTTGCGGATCAGTTAGCATCCATTGGAGAGCTGATTGAAGAAGAGTTCATCATGAGGCAAATTCTCAAGGGCATTCGAAGTGATAAGCAATGGCAATCCTTCACGACGGCTTATGATCTCATCATGGATGTGCAAACTCCAGATTTCAACATCTTTCTTGGACAACTCTTCAATCAAGAAGCCAACAATAGCATAAAGGAAGGTATCTCTTATCTTGGTAATTCAACTAGTGCTCTATATGCAGATAAGAAGGATAAGAAGCAGAAAGACAAGAAGAAGGAAGAAGATGAAGAAGAGACTTCCCAAGCCAACTTTGCAAGGAAGAGCAAGTGGAAAGGGAAGAAGAAAGGACCAAAGCAAGACAAAGCCAAAGGTCAGGATGTTGAACCTTGTGCCATATGCGATAAGACCAACCACACCACTCTGAATTGCTGATTCAATGGGAAGACCCAAAAAGGAAGTGGAAGAGGTGGATATGGTAGCAATAGAGGCAGAGGTGGACACAACTTCAACAATAACAATAGAAGCTATAATGGAAGGGACTACAACAATTATTCAGCAGATCAACCACATGAAGACTTGTTCGAATCATGATTCAGGCAACATTGCTCTTCTATCTGATTTGGAAATTCCAAAGCATAGACATGAAATGCAAACAGGGGATGACACAAAGCACAATGTGGAGAAGACTGGTAATGTCAAAGCTTCCAATGGTAGGACAAAAATTCTAAGTAAGGTTCTCTATGTACCCACTATCACGAAAAACCTAATAAGTGTAGGCCAAATAGTTGAAAAAGGCTTGCAAGTTAGGTCCACCCAACATGGAGCGTTTTTGGAAGATCCATGTCAAGGTTTCAAAAAGATAGCCTGAGGTGAGAAGCATGGTAGGCTCTTTACGTTTGAAGTAGGAGAAACCACGAACATAGCTCTATTCAACTTTGGGTCTCAAACCCTAAGTGAGCTTGAAGTGTGGCATAAGAGACTTGCTCATGTGAATGAAAGAACCTTGAAGGATATATGTAGGGATCAAAGTGTTCTAGGACTGCCGAACATATCAAAGCAACACATGATCAACAGGTGTGATGCATGTCAGATTGGGAAGGCACAAAGACAACCATTCAACCACAAAGACTACATCCACAACAAGTTATTGGACTTAGTACATACAGATGTATGGGGACCAAGTCAAGAACCTTCATTGGCAGGATCAAGGTATTATGTCTCATTTATTGACAACCATAGTAGATGGACTGTTCTATACTTTATCAAGAGTAAGAATGAAGTGTTTGATTGCTTCAAGGAGTATCTTGCACATGTGGAGAATCATACAAGTAGATCACTAAAGGAGCTTAGATCTGATGGAGGGGGAGAATACTTCTCCAAAGAGTTTGATGAGTTCTTGCAAGACAAAGGTATCAAAAGGAAAGTGACTACTAGGTACTCTCCTCAACTAAATGAGATTCCAGAGAGGAGAAACAAGACATTGGTTGGATCAGCCCGAACAATGCTTGAAGAGAAGAAGTTGCCACATTATCTATGGGTAGAAGCTATTTCAACTACGGTGTACCTTGTCAATAGACTACCATCCAAATCACTTCAAGGTATGACTCCTTATGAAGCATGGCATGGAAGAAAACCTCGTCTTGGACATTGCAAGGTTTTTAGTTGTTTAGCTTATGTTCATGTACCATCACAAATACGAGGTAAGCTAGAGGAAGGGGCAACAAAGGCAGTGTTTATTGGATATGATTCAACTCAAATGGGTTACAGGTTCTTCAATCCTTCGACCAAGCAATTCACTACAAGTAGAGATGTTGTGTTTGAAGAACACATGTCTTGGTATGATGAAGACAAACAAAAGGTAACACTACCATATGATCTTGATTCTGACTCTCATCAATTAGGAAGCAAGCATGATACACAGGTCCAGGATCCAAGAAGTGATATAGACGATGACCAAGATGAAAGAGAAAAGGATTACAAGCTATGGAAGTCAAGAGGCAAAGCAAAAATGCAAGAGGTTGGAGAATGCTCTAAACAAGCACCTAGAAGATCAACAAGAGAGAAGAAACAACGAGAAAGGTATGGATATGCTTCCACATTTGCTACGAAGCATTCAATCTACTTGGCAAAAGACTCTATTTCAGAGGAACCCTCAACCTATGAAGAGGCAAAGGGAAACCCTAATCGGGAAAAGGCCATGAGAGAAGAAATATATGCATTAAAGGAGATGGACACTTGGGATTTTGTTCCAATGTCGCCAAATCAAAAGGTAATTCGTCGCAGATGGGTATACAAAGTTAAAAGAAACTCAGATGGATTAGTTTGTAGGTACAAGGCAAGATTAATTGCCAAAGGATGCTCACACGCTCATGGTA
>CM035434.1:130806532-130811532 GCA_020310875.1 Ceratopteris richardii | reverse complement strand
CCAACAAGCTATCATATGCATCAAACAGATCTCTAGAACTCAAGTTATGGCCTTCACAAGATGACCCTATATGACCTTCCAAAATTGGAAATTTTTGCCTGTTTTAGTATTCTTGATGTCCAAAAATAAAAAATTCGATGCCTAGCATCGAATTTCAGTCCAAGTCGATGCCAGACATCGACTTTGGGCTTTTTTTTGGCTATTTTTCTGCACCAGAAACACTATATTTTACATACACATGAAGAAGATGACTTATATGCTAGAAGTCGATGCCAGGCATGCATTTTATGCTGGAACTCGATGCCAGGCATCGACTTGCTCCACAAACCTCATATTTTTAGAAGATTCAACAACAGTTAACACACAGAGAATGAAAAAATGACTTATCAGCCAAGATTCGATGCCAGGCATCGAATTGCTCAGAAAACTTGAACTTTTGAATTCATCACACAGTAGGCAAGCATGGAGATGATGGAGAGAGACTCATACACAGAACTTTACTCAGTTCTTTCTAATAGCTATGAAAACTCAGAAGTTTTACAGATGCTTTCTCACTTAGAGAAGCCCGACTATACTCAGTCGTATAAAATGAACTCCTTCTTCTACTTCTTCTCTCTCACTCTCTCTCTCCGCGTCAGTTGATACAAACTAACTTATATAGATTTTCGTATTCTCGTGATTTTAAAAAACTTCTAGAACTAAAGTGAACTAACTTTTCAAATATGATACACTTGTGAATTTGTCCCTTCACATAGGCATGGGGTTTTCTTCCTAAGATTTGTCCTTCAAATATATATCCAATTAGTGATTGTTTCTCCAACAGCTCCCCCTCAATCACTAATTGACATTCCCTGTTTATTCATATCATCTTCTTTTCTTTTACTCCTGCCATGCTTTTGAATCTGCTGGTCTTCACACCATCCAAGCTCTTTGTCATTATGTCTGCTAACTGATCTTTAGTAGAAATGTACTCCACTTCAATCTCCTTCTCCATTACCTTTTCTCTGAGAAAATGATAATGTATCTCTATGTGCTTTGTTCTTGCATGAAATACTGGATTTGCTACAAGATAAAGTGAACTCATATTATCTCCATGTATTGTAGGTATACCTTGATCAATGCCTAAGCTCTTGAACAATGTCTGCATCCATATGACTTCCTTAGCTGCTTCCACAAGTCCTTTGTACTCTGCTTCAGTTGATGATAATGCTACTGTATGTTGTTTCTTTGGTGACAAAACTCCCACTGCATAACTAAGATCAGGTCTTGTTAGTGTAGCATAAATCAAACTACCCACAAGAGATTGATACTTCCTCATATCTTTGTATTCTGCACCATCATATTTACTGAGCTTGTGATTAACTTCAAGTGGAGTTGAAGCTTCTCTGCAATTTTCCATATCAAACTTCTTCAACAAGTTCAGAAGATACCTTTCTTGTGATACATATATGCCATGATCTGTATAAGTGACTTCCATTCCAAGAAAGTATGACAACTTTCCTAGGTCACTGATCTTGAACTCTTTCTCAAGTAATCTCTTTACCTCCTTGATTCCTTCATCTGAAGTACCTGTGATTATAATGTCATCTACATAAATACAAATGTAGATTGTACCTTCCTCTGTTCTTCTGATAAGTAGACTTGGGTCTGCTTTTGAACTTTGATATCCAAGATCATTGAGATACTTCACCAGTCTATAGTTCCAAGCTCTTGGAGCTTGCTTCAATCCATACAATGCTCTTGTCAACCTGCAAACAAAATTTGGATACCTGGAATCTATAAACCCTTGAGGTTGTTCCATGTATACCTCATCTGATATGTATCCATTCAAGAATGCATTTTTTATATCCAATTGACTTAGAGTCCATCCTCTTGAAGCTGCAATAGCAATGATTGTCCTTATAGTTGACATCTTAGCTACGGGACTGAATGTCTCATCATAATCTATGCCATAGGTCTGGGCATAGCCTTTCACCACCAATCTAGCTTTGTATCTGGCTATACTTCCATCTGCAAGCTTCTTCACTTTATAAACCCATTTATTTCCAATTACTTTCTTACCATTTGGTTTAGGAACAAGTTCCCATGTCTTGTTCTCCTCGAGTGCATTGAATTCTTCCTTCATTGCTTCTTCCCATTGCTTCTTACCTTTAGCTTCATCATAGTTCTGGGGTTCTTCATCATCTTTGACCATATATGCATAGTTCTTCTGAGTTATGTAAGAAGTATCATAAGAATACCTTTCTGGTTGTCTTCTAGTCCTGCTTGACCTTCTTGGTTCACATTCTTCATATGTGTCTGGATACACTTCTTCATCAAATATAGGAGCTTCTTCATTCCTTCTTGTTAATCCACTTCTGGATGTACTTGCTTGCATATAGTCTTCATCTCTATTTACCTGCACAAATTGATTTTCCTTTCTCACATCTTCTTACCTCTTCTTCAAATTCTTCAGCTGTATGACTTTGATCTGCATACCAACTTTTCTGTTCATCAAATGTAACATCTCTAGAAACAAGAAATTGTTTGGTTAAAGGATTCCACAACCTGTAACCCATCTGCTTTTCATCATAACCAATGAACACATATTTTTCTGCCTTTGGTTCAAGTTTATGCCTAAGCTGTGATGGCACATAAGCATATGCAATTGATCAAAACACTCTACAATGATCTAGTGTTGGTTTCTTACCCCACCAAGCTTCATATGGAGTCATACCATTGAGAGCTGCACATGGTAATCTATTCACAAGATATGTAGCTGTATTTACAGCCTCAGCCCAAAGATAATTTGGACAGTTCTTCTCCTTTAGCATAGCTCTAGCAAACTCAACCAAAGTCCTGTTCCTTCTTTCTGCTACACCATTTTGTTGTGGTGTATACCTACAAGTTATTTCTCTCTTAATACCTGCATTCCAAAGATAATCATTGAACTCTTGGGAGAAGTATTCTCCCCCTCCATCAGACCTCAGTCTTTTAAGCTTTTGACCTGTTACTCTCTCTGCATATGCATGAAAATGCTTGAAGGCTCCAATGTTCCCTTGCACTCTTAAAGTAAAGAGTCTACCTTCTTTCTTACCAGAGACAATCTGATTATATCCATTCTCTGGATCTTCCACAAATACTCCTTCATTTGTAAACCTGACTTGAAAACCTTTTTCAACTATCTGTCCCACACTAATCAAGTTTTTAGGTATTGTAGGAACATACAAAACATTGGTTAGCAAATCTGCTCCACTCTTGCATTTCACTTTTCCAATTGAATGTACACTATGTCTTGTATTATCACCAGTTTGAACTGTGTGACTCGAAATGCCTTTTTCCAAATCTGACATCAATTCTATGTTTCCTGACAAATGATTAGAACATCCAGAGTCAATGTAAAATACCTTTAGATCTTCTTTATCTGATGTGTTGATTGAGTTCATCATCAATGATGTATGACTTTCATTCTGTGTGTCATTTGCATAGTTGTAGTAGGTGGTGTTGTAGGATTGATTTTGTCCCCAACTTCTTCCTCCACCTCTACCGTAGCCTCCTCTTTGACTTTGTCTACCTCTCTGAAAATTACTTTGATATCTTCCACCTCGACCTCTGCTATTGTTGTTTTGATTCTGGTTTGATCCTTGTTGATTGTGCCAACAGTCATGAGCCAAATGATTACTCAATCCACAGATCCAGCAAGCCTTTTTGTTGTTATTTTGATTACCTCTTCCTCTTCCAAAACCTCTTGCTCTTCCTCTGCCAGTGCCTTTACCTCTTGCATAATAAGCTTGAGAACTAGACTCCTCTTCATCCTTTGCTTTACCTTTATCTCCTTTCTTCTTGTTCTTCATGTACATTGCAGAACTTTGTCCTTTATCTCCATCTCCCTTCAAGTCTTGCTCATATGTGAGCATCAAACCAAGCAACTGGTTCAAATCTGGAACATAATGATTTAATGAAAGTTCTGTTGATAAGACAAAAGGTTTCCACCTTTCATCCCCTCTCAAACCTGCAAGTAATTGAGCAATCAATCTGTGATCTTCAACATCTTCATCTATGGATCCAAGACTATCTGCTAGATCCTTCATCTTAGTGACATAATCACTAATACTTTGACTTGGCTCCTTCTTGAATGTTGTAAACTCTGACCATAGACTTGCTTTTCGTGCTTTAGTAGTACTTTGGAAATGATACTCAAATGCATTCCATATATCTTCAGATGACTCCAATCCTCTGATGTGTGGTAGCAAATGATCAGAGATTGTATTGTAGATGTATGCTTTTGCACTTGCATCCTTCTTCTGCCAATGCTTTAAAGCATCAAGTTCCTCTTTCTTTGGTCGGCTTTCAACGGGTAATTATCTCTGTCCAGTTTGTCAATGGAGATATGATCTACCATAGTTCTTTCCTTCTGCTGCAACCTGTGAGCTTAAAGGATAAAGGATAATACCTTTTGAAGTTCTTTTTGTATGAGGATACTTTTGAAGTAGCCTTTTGATGCCTTGTGTCTTCAAATGCTTCACCTTTCAAACTTTACTGGAAAACTTTACAAAACTTCTCGTACCTTTGTCGTCTTCTGCCACTCCAAACTTTGAGAAATGATAGCCTAAAGGGAGAACTTTGCTTCTATAGAAATTCCTAGTCACCGAAATGACATACCTTCAGTATTTTGTTGATTTCTCCTAGCTCAAGTAGTATTTCTCCATGAAACCTTATAGGATGAAACCAGAAGAGTAGAGCTTTCCAACAAGCTATCATATGCATCAAACAGATCTTTAGAACTCAAGTTATGGCCTTCACAAGATGACCCTGTATGACCTTCCAAAACTGGAAATTTTTGCCTGTTTTAGTATTCTTGATGTCCAAAAATAAAAAATTCGATGCCTAGCATCGAATTTCAGTCCAAGTCGATGCCAGGCATCGACTTTGGGCTTTTTTTGGCTATTTTTCTGCACCAGAAACACTATATTTTACACACACATGAAGAAGATGACTTATATGCTAGAAGTCGATGCCAG
>CM035434.1:130786532-130801532 GCA_020310875.1 Ceratopteris richardii | reverse complement strand
CCCAGATATGTATCGTCGCGGGGCCAAATGAGCAAAGAATGGAGATTGTAAAATTCTTTCTTCTATCATCGACATGGCATGTAATTGTGCCTCTACTCTAGCTGAGTGTGTTGTTCCAAGTTCCTCAATTGTCTTCATCCACGCGGGGGTCGGGAGTTCGTAAGTCATCTGGCCTTCGGCCGTGACGCATCCGCCTGGGATGGGTTGTGGCTCGTATGCCTCTTCAAACGTTTCCTCCACCGGGATGGTGACAGTTTCTTCTTCAACTAGTAGCTCAGGTGGGGAATCTGGCCTTGGTGGTGCTTCATATACTACGATCCTTGATTCAAGGTTTGATACCTGGGCCCTTAATGCGTTGAGTTCCTCTAAGACGTCAGGAGAGGGTTCCACAGGTGCTGGTATGTCTGGGTGTGCCGGTGCTCGTAACTGGAGTAATTTATGATCTTCTTTGAGTTTCTGTAACTCCTCATTCATGCGATCGTATTCATCTAGCAGCCTTACATGATCTTCTAGCAGCATCCTCATCGAGTCTGAGGGAATGGCTTTGAACCGGCTAGGACTGAGTGGTTGGTCTGGATGGTCTAGGGCTGCTTCTAAGTTTTCGCGATTCTGGTCCTGTAAGCGCTGGTTTTCTTCCTTTGCTGCTGCTCGATGTCTTCTAAGTAAGCCCATATTTCTCGTTAGCGTTGCGTTGCGCATTGTCTAGGCTCTTAATAAGTTATCCAGGTCAGCAGTGGCTTCTTTGGTCTTTTCTTCGCTTTCTAGTTCCAATTTGTGATATGCCTCGCGTAATTCCTGGTATCGGGTGTTCAGAGAGGCATTCTCAATAGACAATAAATTAAGCTGCGATTGTAAGTCATTGGTTGTCCTTTGCAGCTGCTGGTAATTATCGCCAAGAGATGTGAACTCATCTCTGACTTGCGTCATACACATGAACATCTGTCGAAATGCATTATCTACAGTGGGTGATAGTATTAATGGGGTGCTAAATGAAGATGCAGTGGGTATAGATGCAACGGGAACGGGGAATGGGGGTGGGAAGGTGGATGCTGTAGTGATTGTTGAAAATTGTGATGTGCCTAAAAATGTTTGTGTCATGAGTGAAGTGAGTGATGGTGCAGTGGGTGGTGAGATGTCCATGTCATTGGACGTGTCCAGTGTAGTGACCGTGAATATGGGTGTGACCGTGGGTGCTTGTGCTGGTGTAAATACGGGATTTACAAAGGTTGAGGAGTAATTTACAGGGGGCTGGCTGGTGCAGCTTGGTGGAAAGGGGAAATAGGGGTTACCGTGGGTCGGGGAGGTGAGACTGGGGAGAAGGTTAATGGCGGTGGGAATGGGAAAAGGGGTCGTGGAGGTGTGGGGAAGGACGGGAAAGATGGATGGAGGAATGGGTTGAATGGAAAGGTGGATGTGTGAGGGGGTAGACTAGGTCTAATGGGTGCAGGAATTGTGGGGTGAGTGGTCATAAAGACGATTTCTGCTACGCCACCGGCGAATGAAGATGTTGGTCTAGGAGAAGGAGGGTGAATAGGGGAGGCTGGAGGGATGGGCGGTGATGGAGGAGCGGTTGGGGTGGTCGGTACTTCAGTGACTACTGAGGTATGTACAGTTGTAGCGCGGAGTGGGGAATCTACAAGGATGGTTCCTGTTGCCAACGAACTTTCGCGGACGAGGCGTGCCTCCCTGGCTTGTTCTGAAGACTATGCTCCTGTTGGTACACGAATGTATTCGCCGGGCTTTGAAAGTAGTCGTACTCTACGGGGGTCAAACTGTGGTAGTGGCTTTCTTTGCAAGTACCTAAGTGCTTCGTTGGAGCCTATTGATTTGACTAACTCTCTGAATCCTTTGATGTATACGTCTTCGAATCCGCCTATGACAAGTTCTTGTTCTATTATCGCTTGACTCTCTTCCTCAGTCAGCTTTTTGCGTGCCCAAACCTTTTCCATAGTTCTATACAACTTCTTAATAGCCAGTGTGTAAGCGGCTGCTTCGTAAGTTTCATCTTCATGGGTACTTGTATCACCATGTGTGTCTATTTGTTGGCCTTGGCCATCTATCTGTTCATGCTCTTGGGATTCGATAGTGGCCTGGCTTGCTTCATCATCACCTTCGTCGTCATCGGTTGCTATTCTTTCGTCATCAGAGCTAGACACAATCTGTCCTTGTGGCTGATCCCTGGGTGTGGTAGGGTAGCTAGGCCTTTCAAATTCTTGAGAAAACAATTGTCCTTCTGAAAACTGGAACTCATTGGAGAATGCATCGGGCATCTCAAAATCAAAAGTTGGATCCAGTGGTGCTGTTTGTTCTGCTTCTAAATGGGGTATTGGAAAAGAGAACGCTTCCGCACCAGTGGTGGTGGGAATTTCAGCTGCTGTGGTGATAGGTTCTGTGGTTGTGGCTGCTTGGGGTGCAACAGTACTGGTGGTGCCCTCCGTTACAACTGGTCTTGATAATCTGATACGAATAGGTTGTACTGTGGGAGTGGCTGCTGTCGGCGACTGCTCAGGAGATGGTTGTGGCGAGGGTGATTCTGGGACTTGTAGGCATGGGATAATGCCTCTCATCCGCTTTCCGGCTCTGCCTTTGCTAGCCTTTCTAGCTTTCTTTGTGGTTCCTTTAAATGCCTTCAGTTCCTCACTAGTCATGGCGTGCTCTATGGGTAAATCATATGCCAAACACATATATATAATCCTTGTAAGTGCACAACATCCATTGATGACCTTCTTTCGTTCCCATCTATGTTGTGCCAAATAGAGCTGATCAATTATCCAGCTAGCTAGATCAACCGTTTGGGGTCCAGTACATGCTAAGTATAAACCAAACCAGAATCTCTTGTGGGGCATGGTAAAACGATCCTGAGCTGGGAAAGCAAAATGCTGCATGCATATCCGCAATGGCTTGGAGAGCTCAGGGGTTATAGCTGAAATATCCTCCCACTTAGTAACATCACCACGTTTCATCTGCTCTAGGACTAGCCGTTCTCTCTCCGTCGGAGTATGTGTTCCATGTATTTTGAGAGCTGCACGAATTAAATCTTTGGAAAAATAAAACCTTCTGAATGGAGGGTCATTTACCAAGGATGGTAACATGAATGTTCCGGGTAGATCCTTGTTCTCTGAAGCTGTCAAGGTGGTTACTAGGTAAAAGCATCTGTAAAAATCGGGTTTAGGCAGAGGGTCACTAAAATATTCTGTAAATCCCGCTCGTGCCCAAACGTGCGTTAAATCTTGTGTATTCTGCAGTCCTTCAAATTCTCTTGAAAAGAACTGGTACTTGGTCCATGTGCGAAGATCAAATGCCAAATTAGCCTCAAATATGAAATCAGCTTCTGCTAATGGTCCTGCTAGGCCTTGAAACCAGTGAGAATTACGATGAATCTTCTCAGTATATCCTCTAGGAGGATCGTCGATTGGCATGGGTCCTGGAAAACCTTGAAACTCTGGTGGTTGCATTGTAGGATAAGATTCCGCGAGTAATTCTCCAATATTGGCCATTGGTGTGCTTGGGCCAGCTTCTGATGGTCCTTCTTCGGTTTGCATGATGACTGACGAGCTAATGGAAAAGATCTGCTACAAAAGATTAGCACATTAGTATGGAAATTAATTATGATCCCATTAAGGTGAGACCGCAATCCCTTTCCATAACCGATGTGTAACCCGTGTAGCCAAGTGTCATGAAGTGATTGATGCAATGATTATTTGCAAAACTAATGCAGGTCTCTAGACGCCTACATTGTCAGATTATGCATACATTTCTTGATGAGCTTTTATTATGCATGATGTGGGGTTTTGGTGTATGAATTTATACAAGGTTTGGTTGAGGGTGAATTATTACAAGGGTGGAGTTTAAACGGGGTGGGAGAATTGTTAGATAAGGGGGTACAAGAAGATGTCTGGATACGTTTCGGTATCCATTTCTTAAGAGTCTTTGAGTGGGTGGTGTGTTTCTACTGAGGGACGAAAAGTGGTAACGGGTTTGGTGGTATTGAAGGATGGAAAGATTTCTGAGGGGTATATATTACATGGCTTGAGGGTTGGGCTATAATACATTGTTTGGGTACCCAAATCTGCATGGGTGTGGGTCGATTGATAAGATACTTCTTGGCGATCCAAATTTGCCGAGTATTTGTACTTGGGGAAGAAGATCGAGGGGACTTTGGATGCTGACTCTGCTTCTGTTGCAACTTTGTCCTGTTCTCGTCTGCAGTGTTGCCAATAGCCTGTGGTTGCTGTCCTTTTGGCACCCATATTTGTTTCGTGCCACTTGTTCTGTGATGTTGATACTGCTGCTTTCTTTGCCTTGTCTGGTGGTGTCGTCGGTCTGGGTTCCTTTGTTGTGGTTGACTCGTTCGTGGTTGGGTTTGAGAGGTCCATTGGACGCTCTGCTTTGGAAAATAAGGGAGATCCAACACTTGCGTGACCTGCCCATTAGGAAGTGATTCGTTATTTATCTTTGATCTAGGCCAATCCGCAACAAGTTTGGAAGGATGAGCACCGCAGGGTGTTGTGCTCATTTGGCCGCTGATGCAACCCACCTGACGGCTGATTGTGTCCATCTGCCCTAGCGGTTGGGTAGTTGCCCCTTCTAGTTTGCAGGAAGCCCCAGGGAAGATCTCCTGTCGTCCTTCTGATTGACAACTGTCCATAGCCAAGCCCAAGTGGGTTGGTGTAGACGTAACGTGACTGATCTGACCCAAGATCTCCCGGTCTTCCGTCGCATGCATTTCATAGGGTCTAGGGTTACAAACCTCAGTTGGAATGCCGTTAGGGAAGTCAAGCGGTATCACTCGCTTCTGTTCTAAGGTTCCAATCTATAAGGAGTCTGTCTAAGATTTAGGTCCACTGAGTGATCGTATAGCCAATCTTGGCCAAGGATTAGGGGTTCTATCAGGTCCTCATCATGGCACACTAGTAGCTTCGCTGTCATGGTCACTTCCTTAATGAGGATAGGAAGGTCCACCTCACCCATGCAAGGGGTTTCCATGCCTCCTAGCCCTATGAGGTATGCCTCAATTGGCCACATTTCTATTCCTGAATCCTTATAGTGGGACCATCTAATCGCACTAGTCACAGCACCTGAGTTAATTAAAGCCCTGAGCTCTTGGCAAGGGTTGTCGTGCTCTAGCCTGACTGTAATGAATGGTCTCCTGTCCACTATACTAGGATGAGTGGTTGACTTTACTTGACACATGGCCATGGGATATCTGGGTGTAGTTTCCAGATGGTTATAATGTTCTCTCCCTAGTCCTTGTCTTCTTAACTTCATGCGTTTAATGCGTTCTATTGCTTCTACCTGAGCTTCCGCTCGTATTCTATTTTCTTCCTCCTTACACTTCTTTGCCAATGTGAGTCGTCTAAGCATATCCTCAGTAAGAGGTTCCTGATATAGCTTGACTCTACAGCCACTAATATAATTAGGCATTACGTCTCCTTCTAAGGTGGCTAACTGTACTGCTCCACTTGTTGAGAGTCTGTTAATGATCATAGGTCCATAACCTCGCTTTTCTAACTTCCATGTGTGTTGTTTCAACGTATATACTAGAACTAAATCTCCTTCTTTTAGGCCTTTATCTTTCACATGTGCATCAAAATATGCTTTCTGTCGCTTCTTCGCTGCATATATTCCTGCTGCTGCCTTTAGCCTGGTTTCTCCTAATCGTTCCAAGTCCATTATTCTTGCTGATAATTCATGGCCGGTCCACTGATGTTCTTTTGCAACCTTAAGGGTCGGTATCAAGAAGTCCAAAGGAAGCACTGCATTCTGACCAAAAACCATCTGAAAGGGAGTTGCATTGAGTACTGTCTTGTAGGCCACTCGATATGCCCAAACAGCATGATGTAACTGTTTGTCCCAATCTGAACATTTGTTGATCACGAGTTTCGTCAGTACGTTACAAAGGATCTTATTAGTGCTTTCAACCTGACCATTGGCCTGAGGATGATATGGTGCGGATTTCTTGTGAATCACCATAATATCATGTAACAAATATTCAATGACTTGGTTTAGAAAGTGAGTTCCGCGATCGCTCACTAACTCTATAGGCAATCCATATCTTGTAAAGACATTCTCAAATAAGAATTTTGCAGTTGTGTGTGCATCATTCTTTTTCGTGGCTTTTGCCTCTACCCATTTCGTAAGATAATCTGTGGCAACAATAATGTATTCCGCATGTGTACCTTTTGCAGGGGGGTTAATGGGTCCTACAAAGTCTATACCCCACTTTGAAAATGCACGTCCGCCCATCATGGGTTTCAATGGCATTTCATCTCTGCGAGTAGGAAACTGAGTTCTTTGGCACACATCACATCTCTTTACATAGGTATGAGCATCCATGTGAAGAGTGGGCCACCATAATCCTGCAAAGAGGATGGCTTTGATTATCCTATCGGATCCAAAATGACCTCCTGCAACACCTTGGTGTGCAGTCTCTAGTATGCTCAGATAATCGCTCTCATGAACACATTGTCTTAGATATCCATCTCGTCCTCTTTTGTATAGGTTATCGCCAATAAGTGAATAATCTTGAGCTTCCTGCTCTAGACTGCGTTGTCGAGCTAAGGTCATTCCTTGAGGGAATGTCTTCATCCTCAAGTATGTCACTAATTGTTCACTCCAGTCTGGTGTGAGAGACATGTGATATAATGTAGCATGCTCTACTGGTGGTCTTTCACAACAAACATTGCATTCCTTACACAACCTGTAGACATCTGCTTCCATCGTAGGCCAATATACTCCTAATCTATGCAGAGTCTGTAATGTTCGATGTTTTGAATGATGTTGCTTTAATGCACCTATGTGTGCTAATTGCAACCAATTCGCATGTTCTGATTCATCTACACAACAAGCAAGAATCTTTTGATTATCATGTTTATATATGCTTCCTGCCATTATTTGGTATCTCTGAGACTTGGTAATCTCTCCCTCTTTGATCTTTATCCTAGGATTCTTGGGTCCATATGTGAGAATAGGGACTATAGGCTTAGCCCATTCTGGTGCTATCTCAAGGTTAAACAAATATGCATCTGGTAACGCATCCACTACTCCTTGAGGGGCTTCGCCTGAGGTTAATCTTGAAAGGTGGTCAACTCTAAGATGTGTCTTTCCTTTCCTGACTACGACTTCAAAATCATACTCCATGAGTAATAGAAACCAACGTATCAATCGTCCTGTGTTACATGGTTTGTTGACTAGGTACAATAGGGCTTGATGATCTGTAAAGAACTTGAACTTATTGGCCAACAAGTAGTGCCTAAACTTCCTTACTGTGTAGATCATCCCTAATCCTTCTCGTTCCGTCGTGGTGTATATTTCTTTCTGCTGCGTTCAATTGTCTGCTCGCGTAAGCTATGGAGAGATCGATGTTACCTTCATTCGTGGGTTGTGCTAACACGCATCCTATGGCATAATTGGATGCATCCACATGTACATGGAATGGCTTACTCCAATCTGGTGTAGTCAATATAGGTGCTGAGCACAAGCGTCGTTTGAGTTCATTGAATGAATTTTCACATTCATCTGTCCATACAAAGTTGGTTAAAAGAGAGTACAAAGGCTTGGCTATGATTGCATACATGTGTATGAATCTCCTATAATAACCGCAATGGCCCATAAATGCTTGTACCTCTTTCACATTAGTTGGTCTAGGTAATTCTGCAATTACCTTCACTTTTTCCTCATCCGTAGAGATTCCATTTTTTGACACAATGTGTCCTAGAATTTTGCCGTGTCTGACCATGAAAACGCATTTTTCTGGGTTCAAACAAACCTGATATTCTCGACATTTGTCAAATATTTATCTTAACTCTGGGATATGTGTCTGTCTTACATTTGAATGTGCACATAAGTCATCGACATAAACTTCCAAGCTCTTGCGTAAGAATTCCTTAAAAACATGACACATGAGTCGCTGGAAAGTGGCGGGTGCATTTGTTAAGCCAAATGGCATCACACGAAATGCAAATATACCCCATTCGGTGGCAAATGCCGTCTTGTGTTGGTCTTCTGGAGCAATGGCTACTTGATTATAGCCTGAAAAACCATCAAGGAAGCTGTACACTTCCTTGCCCGCAACTCTTTCCAATAGATGTTCTGTGATAGGAAGAGGATAACTATCTCTAATCGTGGCGGCATTAACTTTTTTAAGGTTAATACACACACACAATTTTCCATTCTTCTTGGGCACAACCACAATGGGGGATACCCATTCGGTATGCTCAATTTCGTAAATGAATCCTGCTTCTATCAAGCGATCTATCTCCTCTTTAATCTTCGCAGCGTAGTTATCATTATACGTGTACGGTTTCTGTTTTGTCGGTTTTGCATCTGGAGTCATAGGGATTCTATGAGAACATATATCTGGATCTACTCCTTTCAAATCTTTGTAACTCCAAGCAAAAACATCTCTATATTCGCGCAATAGGGCAACTAGCTCTTCTTCTTCTTCAGTTGTCAAATCATGCCCTATGTATGTACATTTTTCTTCTTCTCCTTCTATGGCTACGATTATTTTCTTGGTTTTCTCTCGGTTATCATATACTTGTCTGTCATTCGCCTTTCTATTAGGCATTCGTACCATGATTCTTCTATCTTCGATTTCATATTTCTTGAAATTCTCAGGTACTTCAAACAAAGATTCTTCTTTTTCTGACGTGGTTGCTTTCTTCTTTCTTTTCTTGCCTTCACTCTTGCTAGTCACTTGAGTGGCTATTCTCACATCATTCATAACTTCTTCTTGTTTCTGAGGGTGAGTTTCTACTTCGTAAAAATATTCTTCTTCTGATGCAAAGGGTGGGTCCATGATAATTGATTCTAAATCGAAATCGCTTGCATCCTCAAATGCATCAGTGTTAGGTTCACATTCTTCTAAAATTGCATCGCACATGATTGGCTCTATCGTGAAAACTGAAATGTCATAGCCATCCTCGTCACAGTGGGGTGTCCATTGTTCTTCATTGATGGCTACATCCATGGTTGCTAGGATTTCTGCCCAACCATGGGGTTCAAACTCTTCGTCAGGGAATACTACAGGTGCGTAAGCTGGATCTTGAAGGGTTCATGGATGTTGTTCTGCACCTAAGGTCCTTGCTTCTAATATTTCTTCCTCTTGTTTTGCAACTTTACACATCCATAGATGAGTATCCTCATGCAACCAAGAAGGATCTGATTCTAATGAGTGCACGGATTCCGTCTCTACTGGTGTCTTATGGATGGTATTCCATTGTATTGGGGGTACATCTCGATGTGAATAGTCTTTAAGATTGACTTTGGTAGTCACTCATAAATGTTGCAAGTACAAAGAATTGGTTCCCCAATCTTGTACAATTTGCAATTGACGCATGAATGGTCGTCCCAATATCATCTCATAAGCATGGTTTTTTGCAAAGTCACAAATGGCGAAAGTATGCTCAAATTCTACACCACAAGTGGTGAGAGATATGCCTACTAGTAAGCCTAATGGTTTTTCTATGTGTCCGTCAGCCATTTGTAGCTTCATCCTGGTGGGTCTTAATGCTGGCTTACCCCAACGTTTCCATAAAGCGGTGGTAGCGATGGCTACGCCAGCTCCTGAATCTAAGATGGCTTTCGTGGTGTAGCCTTGATGGGTTATCGGAAGATAAGTGTTACCTTCCTCTCCTTCGCTTACATCTCCAATCTTTTCTACGGGTATCTCTGGTACCTTATTTTGTGATCCTATTTGTGAGGGAGTAGTAGCAAGCTCAGGGAATTGATTTGCTACATGTTTCCACAATTCTGGTTTTATCTTCAGCAGCTCCTCTAGAGTGAGATTACACTGTACTTTGGTATTCTTGATCACTTCCGTGTTTCTAGGGATTACTGATTCTTCATTCCTCACTATTATCGTGGGTGCTCTCATACTAATAGACTTTGCTTCCCAAGGTCCTGTGAACTGAGGTAATTCTTGTAAAGAATTAGATTCAAAAGCTGTGTGTTCACTCAGTTGTTCCTCCTCTACCTCATTGTAAATAGAGGGAATGTCTTGGGGAAATTGCTCTTGCAAGTCGTCTATTTCTTGAATAGGAGGATGAGTTCTTTGTCCTTTTCTCCATGTCTCTTCTTGGATTTCTCTCAAAAATTCATGTGAATATTTATGTATGGAAGACAAATTGTCTTGACTTTCTGTATTGGGTACTTGAGACAGGGATGGTGCATTCCTTTCCTGTGTCTCTGGGACAATGGGGTTCCTATGCTGATCCTTTTTCTCTTTGCTCTCTATCAAGTATTCTAGCCTCTCCATTAGTCCTTGAAAGTGTAGTTCCGGTTTTGCCATGTTATTCCAATTAAGATATCTAGAGGCTTCGAACAAAGCTTGTGCTAGTTCTACCATCTTCATGCAAAGTTTAGTTCTCTCAATTTCTAGATCAGCTCGAGGGTAGTTTTTGCTCATTTCAGCTACTTGAGGTCCCTCTTTTAATCTAGCCTGATATGCACGAAACATCATCTCTAGATTTTTTGGTATGGGTTCCGCTAAAACTGATCCTGATTTCTGAGCTGGATTCTCTTGATTCAAGTCCTGTGAAGTCAATTCTAGGATTTTGGCTCTAGATTCCTTCAAACTTCCTTCCAACTCAGTTATCTTTTTACTCCACTTTCTCTTTATCCTTTCTCTAGAATCTTTCCAAGATTTTGTCTTTTTACTGCTAGACTCTACAACTTCACTACTTCCGACTACTTTCTCCTGATTAAGCTGTTGGTTCTGTAAGAGCGTCTAGGCTCTTGTTATAGCTTGGATAGGCACGTATGTAGGGTTGGATCCATCTGTGTTGTTCACAATACCTATCACGTTGATCGGTGTCACATTCGAAGCGTTAACTGGATTTTTAGGACAATCTTTGATTATGTGCTCTTTGCCACAATCAGCACAAAAGCCTTGGATATTATAGTACTGTGATTGTCCTACTATCAGGGGATGTGGACAATCCTTTATGAAATGATCTCCTTGGCACCTAAAGCATGGTCCTCTAGGGCCCTGCGGTCTTTGTTGTCTCAATTGGGGCCGTGGATTTGGGTTTGTGTACATCACATTAGCATAGTCTGGCTCCCAACTAGGTTCCACTGGTGGACTATCATAATGATATGTTTCTACGTGTTCAGGTGACTCTATGTAATATGCGGGTGGACTATCTACATGCATAGAGTCAAAACTGTTCGAATTCGGGTCACCCTCTGTGATCAAAGGTGAAGAAGGCACTAAGGCCCTACTTAGGTTCTCTTCTGCAGCAGCGTATTTGACTGAGATGACATTCGCTGGTGGGGGTGGCTGCTGAGCTAAGACAGGTTGAGGTCTCTGTTGAGCCTAGTATGGGTAGTTCTGAGGAGGCCTATAGTAATAAGGCTGAGCATTGTGTTGGCCTTGATACCTACCTGGCTGCGGGTATGCTTGCGGGTAGTTCTGTCTCACGGTCTGTTTGTTGTATGGGCAGTCCTGAGCCATATGATTCGTGTATCTTCTCTCAATTGTACAGTATTTGGCCACTAGGGTTGCCAAATGATTTCCACCATTTTGTGGATGCTAGAGATGAACAGTCTGAGTCCTTATAGACCTTTGAGAGTTCCAACTCATCTCCTAAGTTGTCCTCAATGTCTATGCATATTCTCACACATTGCTCTAGCGTTCTAGGTTCTTTTAGGTACACATAGGAGCGTAGTTTAGAGCTCAACAAGCCATCTAGAAACAATGACACTTGCTTAGCTTGTGAGGGTAGCTCTTGCATTGGACATCGTTCAACATATTGTCTAAACCTACGTCCTGCGAGTCTAATTGTTTCTTGAGGGGTCTGTTTAAAGCTATGAATCAATGAAGACGTGTCATGTCTAATCCCACTTTTAGAGAATTCAGTGATGAATGACTCTAAAAAGTGATGGATGTCTCTAAATTGCCTTTGTTGCAAAGGTTGGAACCAAGTTAAAGCAGTATTTTTTAACGTTAGTCCAAATGCGTTGTATTGCGTGAACATGTCTTTGACTTGTTGTGCTCTTAGTACTTGCTTGAATTCTGCGACATGGTCATAGGGATCTCCTGTCCCATCAAAATAATTTTTCATGGATTTCACTAACTGAGTGGGTCTCAATATTCTTGCGTGTTCACGTGGTCTGGGTAGAGGAAAATCATCTCTACCACCTAGTATTCCATGATCTCTTTGTCTATCCGCTCTATTAGTGTCTGTGGTTGCTCTATCTCTCCCTACAGGTGAGTGAAGCTTACTTCGGGTCTTTCTTTATTTTTCTCTCTTTGATTTCCATGGGCTGATGATGTTCGTGCCCCTTGTTGACTTGTATTCATGTTCGTTCTAGATGGAGGGAATACCAATTCACCTCTCCATGTGTATGTGTTTTTAGCGTGGTCAGGCACCACAAAGACTCTTTCTGAAGTCTCATCCAGGTATACAACCTTTCCAGGTGTATCTGGGTCCTTGAACTCGTATATCGTGATGATACCTACCTCACTAAGTAGTTCGGTCTTGTATCTCCAAAAGGCTTCATCAGTTTCTTTATTTACAAACAACTCTATGCTTTTGTTGTCTTAAGGGATCCATTCCGGGATTAGTACTCGTGTCAGTATAGATTTCCCTCTAGGTGTTCTAGGCTCTTCTAATGGTTCTTTTCCTTGAGATTTAGCTTCCGTCTCTAATTGAATTACGCCAAACTCATTCGTATTGTTTGGCTGCGTACTTAATATGTACATTGTTCCTTCCTTGTCTATGTACGCGTCTCTCTCGAATTTCACCACTAGATGTTCCAATCCAATGGGTTGATCGGGGTTGTGCATTTGCACCACTTGCCTTCGCAAACCATCCTCATAGATGCGAGCACCTAATCAGTTGGTTCGGAGAAACTCTAGTTGAGTCCTATAGGGTCCTTCTGGTTTTTCTAAGTATGCTACATTTGACCCTACTTCTGGTCTTTTTGTGCTAAATGCCATTTCTGATTCGCTGGTATCTGAGCTCTCGTAGGGATAACTAGTGTTCAACTGTTGAGCCCACGATCGTGCAGTAGTTCTTACACTTGCCTCTGATGATCTAAGGCTTCGTCGGTCTGACTTACCTATATGTTTGCCTGATCTAAGGTTCATTAATTTTGTTCCTTGCACACTCAATATACGCTCAGATCGTCAATGATTCTTTGTTATTACTTTCTTGATTCTTTTTAAATTTCTTTAGATTCTTGTCTTAATGTATGCGTCAGGAATTCGAATTTCCGTGGTACTTTGAGTTCTCGTTCCGTCAGACTTATGTTCTTTCCTTTAGGTTTTCGTGTCACACACCTTTATCTTTAGTCTTGGACTTGACAAATTTAATTCTCTTGAACTTGAGGCGTTCCTATCGTCTTTAATCCACAATACTACCGTTTATCCTAAGCTAAGAATTGACTGAGCGGGTTGAGTAATCTTCCAACCTCGAGTCAGCTTTTTTGGTTGCTCTGATGCCCAAGAAGCCACGCTTCCCAAGCTTTATGCCCTTCACTGCCTTGCCTTGGTTGCCCTTGATTGCCCTTGCTAGACCTGGAAAAATCCAATATTAGACCAATTAACAGTTGGAAGATCAAGCAATTGAGTATATACACCTTTTAAGTCCCTTCCCTTTTGCCCAACTTTTCAATGCTTGCCCCCTGGCTTTCTAGTCCCAAACTAGGTCAACCTCAAAATAGCTTATCTAAAAATAGATGTATCCTTTAAGAAAAGACGTAAAGAGCTTTCTAACGAGCTATTAAGCTCAAAAAACGGACTTCGGATGAAAAAGTTATGACCGTTCAGGCCCTGGGGGGTAAAAACTGACAAACAGGTTTTTCTCCAAATATGAGCTAAGGGGTCTCCTATGAATATAATCACCCAAAAATTTCCCAAAAATAGCCCCAAAATAGGCCAAAAAATGAAACCCTAAAATTTGCGATGGGGGTGCACAATCGCGATGGTGTGAGACAATCGCGATGGTCTGGGACCGTCGCGATGGCGTGAAGGTGAACAATCGCGATGGTCTGAAGTGCATCGTCACGATGGCGTGAAAGTGGACAATCGCGATGGCGTGAGTGTGAACCGTCGCGATGGCTCGATCAGGCGGACAATCGCGATGGTGTCAGTCAACGGTCAACGTGAACAATCACGATGGTCCAAAGTGAACCGTCGCGATGGTCACATATGCGATGGCGTGAGCCAATCGTGATGGTCAGGGCGCGATGGCGTGAGCCAATCGCGATGGTCAAAAATTCGGGTTGTCGCGATGGTGTAAGGGTGTCGTCGCGATGGCGTGAAGTGTGAACCGTCGCGATGGTCTAGCTTGCCATGTGGCACCGTCGGCGCGATGGCGTGAGCCAATCGCGATGGTGTGGGGTCAACCGAAGAGTCGCGATGGTCCGCGAACTGTCGCGATGGTCCAAATGAACCGTTGCGATGGCGTGAGACCGTCGCGATGGTCCGGCCGAGCCGTCGCGATGGCGTGAGCCAATCGCGATGGTGTGACACAATCGCGATGGTCTGAGACCGTCGCGATGGTCCACCAAAATGCAATTCTTTGAGATGCAGCTATGGATTCCTATACACGCATGGGTCGCCTACACGGTGGTGAACTCGCCTTCCTCAAAATCCGAACTTTGCAGACCATCGCGATGGTCTGACATAGTCAGAAATTTCTGACAGAAACTGAAAATTTTACCTTTTCCAAGCTTTCCTGATGCACTAGAGCTCTATACCTACAAGAAAACTCAAGAAAACAAAAGCACATGCAAGCACAAAAGCTCTCTCTCACTCTCTCGCATGCACAAATGAGGGGAAATGAGGAGAATGGGTGGATATGGTGAATTTTCTGATTTTTTTGGAGATGAAGATGATGATGCGGTGAAGAAGATGGAGTGTGGGGGAGGTGAAAAACACTAAAAACTAAGTAAAAACAACAACAAAAACTGAAATTTTTACCTTCCAACGCTACTTCTTGCTATACTCTTACCATCACCCATTCGTCCTAGACTCGATCCCCGGCAACGGCG
>CM035434.1:130749032-130761532 GCA_020310875.1 Ceratopteris richardii | reverse complement strand
TAGTGAGAAAAAAATCCAGAAATTGAAAGAAAAACAAGAAATAATTAGAGTAAAAGTTGTTGTTAATTTTTTTCAAATTTTAATCTCTTTGAATGAGTTTGGTGGTGTACAATTGCAGGTGACAACTGAACTGGAGTTGGTGAAGAACATTGGAGAAGACCAGGAGGGAAGAAAAGTCAAAAAGTGCAATGGAAGGGAAGTTTAGAAAAAACACGATTCTCAACTCAAAATCACAATTTTCAGTAAGACAAAGAAATTGACTTAATTGCACTATTGGGTATTAAGGTAAGCAATTTTAAAAGGTTTCATAAGTTGTATAAGTGAAGGAAATCAAAATTTCAAAATTGTAGTAAGAATTGAGCATCAAGTGATCAGATTTGAGAATTGGACACAAGATCGCGATTCTCATCAGTAGAGGAAAGTGGGCAAATTTTGTTGGAAGGGAGAAGATTTTTTTAATAAAACAACAAAAATGGTAAAAGAACAAGAATCATAAAGGTGGGAACTCAAAATTGTGAAAATCACTCACAATCGCGATTGTCTGAAATCTATAAAAGCCTAAAATCTCAGAAAAACCATTCATTTGAGTGAGAAAGTGAGTGGGAAGGGCTGTCAAAATCACGACTTCTTGCAATCACAAAGCTTTTGGACAATTTTTGATCAAGCTACAAGGTAACTTTTCTTAACATTAAATTTCTACATATTTTCAAAAGCTAGAAATAATGGATAGAGGTCGAAAAATACTGAAAATCATTGAAAAACTCGGAATCGCGATTTTTATTACTTTTGAACTTTTTGTAGGAAAAACTGTCACTTTGTTGAAAGTTCTTCATTGCATGTTATTATTTTGAAAAGACGCTTCTAACTATGGAATAAGAAATCAAAAAATCAAAAAATACAAAATTTACAAGAAGTTGCACAAAATCGCGATTCTGTGACCAAACACAAAATCCCGATTCCCAGAATATGATTTTCATAAGAAAATCCTATTTTTAACAATTGTGAGCAATCACGATCGTCTGGGAACAAAGAATCGTGACAAACACGATTCCCTTCTCAGAATCGTGAAAAACACGGTTCCCATCAGAGAATCGTGAGAAACACGATTCCCTTCACAGAATCGTGAGAAACACGATTCCCTTCACAAAATCATGAGAAACACGATTCCCTTCATAGAATCGTGACAAACACGATTCCCTTCATAGAATCGTGAGAAACATGATTCCCTTCACAGAATTGTGACAAACATGATTCCCTTCACATAATTCTGACAAACACGAATCCCTTCACAGAATCGTGAGAAACACGATTCCCTTCTCAGAATCTTGACAAACACGATTCCCTTCATAGAATCGTGAGAAACACGATTCCCTTCACAGGGTATTTTGATCCTCATGCTCATGCTCATGCTACAGAATTCAGACTATTAATTAGGGCAGAAGAAGTAGAGGATTACAAAGTGCAATTTGAAGCATTTGGTCTAACCCTAACTGGACCTGCATTAGCCTGGTTCATTCCATTGAGAAAGGAAATGTATCCAAATATTGAATCTTTCCTTCAAGCCTTTATAGGGGAATTCTCCAAAACTGGAATTAAACATAGTACAGCTACCCTGATACATAGTTCTAAACAACAAAAAGATGAAAATGTCAGAGAGGCTGCCGGGAGGTTCAAGCAATACATTGATAGATGTCCAAGAGAAGAGGTACCTTCAATGGCGAAACAAGTTTCTTTGTTCATAGAAGGATTGAGAAGTGCACAATTAAGAACCTTGGTGTATTATAGGAGATGTCCTGATCTAGGAGCATGTGTGAAAGAGGCAATAGACTTAGAGGATAACAGAGGACAAGATTTATTAGCATTTGATCAACCAAGAACAAATGAAGATAAAATTCCACCAACAGAAGGATTAGCACAAGCCATTGCTAAAGCCATAGAAGTTAACACCAAGACAAATTTGATAAACACCAGAATATCAACCAATAAGAAGTGCTATAATTGTGGGGAGAGTCATTTGGTTCAACAATTTCCTTATCATAAACCACAACATTTGCAGGATAGGAAAACAATCAAATATTGTACTTTAGAAAGAAAATGGACAAACCATACTAGAGAGGAGTGTTTCTACAATAAACAACCCATCAAAGAAAGGGAATTTATGAAACAACACAACTTACAAAGAGAATCTGGATTTGTTGAGCAACCAAGACGTGTACTTGGACAACAACCACCATTACCAACAAATGTAGACCAGTAAAATACACACCAGTTGAAGAAGAAAGCATGAGACTCAAATCATCTTACAGAGAGGATTACCATTTGAGTGAAGGATATCAGGAAAATTGGGAAGGATATGAACAAAGAGAACCAGAACTGCAAGCCTTGGACTTGGGAAATGGGAGAATTGAAATGGACACAACCACATTCATGTACATAACTAATAATTACATGTCCAATCAGAAACCCCAATTCAAAGGAGGTCAGAAGATAACTTGTTATAGATGCGGGGGGGAACATTTCATGAGAGACTGTCCACAACCTCCAACACTAAGAATAGAAGAAGCCTATTGTAAGGATTGTGGCAGGGAACACTTAATAAGGGATTGCCCAAGAAACCCTCAAGAACAACATAACACATCTAGTAACATACCATTAAAAATAGTTAATATAATGGAGCAAGAAGAATTGAGTGACCATGATCAAGCAACTGTAAATGCTATAACAAGAGCACAAGCTAAACAACAAGAAATAAAAAAGGAGACACACACACATGATCATAAGAAAAATCCATTTCCAAAAGAAAAGAAAAACAAACAAAAAGGAAGATGGGAAAGAAAGATGAGAATGGGTAAAAATTTGGAAGAAGAAACTATGGAACATCCAAACAATAGCCAACCACAAATACACAGACTCAGGAAGAGGCAAAAAATTCACAAAGTTTGGAGACTCTGATAAGAGCATACAAAGGAAGAATTCAAGATAGACCAAACCCTACAGATCATGTGATGGCATATCCTATGCCAGATTTAGAGGATGAAAGAATGCAAAGATGTAAACAAATCATACAGGAAGCACAACTTAAGATTGAGGAAATAGACAATCATCAAACAACAATGGAAGGGTCAAATGCAACAAAAACCAGGACACATCTTGATCAGGAAGATAATTCACAAATAACCTTCCAAATCAATCTAGAGAAACACTGTACAATTCAATATCAAAATACAATGGAAGAATTGGTAAAACAAAATCCTCATTTACAACATAATCTAAAAACTAGGGAAACAACTCAAAGAGTCTAGATCCACAGCAACAGGAATTGGAAGAATTGTTGTACATACCTATTGACAAAATAGGAGGATATGATGAAGGAGAAGAAGGGAACTCAACTTTGAAAATACAATTTGGTGATAATCATGCTAAGGCCATATTAGATAGTGGATCCGGAGTGGCAATCATGACTAAACAAACTTGGGAGAAATGGGGGCAGAATGAGCTAATACCCACTAAAATGAGATTAAAACTTGCAGACGGACACATAGAAAAACCCCTAGGAATATGGGAAAAGGTGATTGTGGAAATATGTGGAATAGAGATAGAGCACACTTTTGCCATAGTTGAATTTCCACAATCTACCTCATTAGCAACTATAAGAGATAGCTATCCATTACCAATAACAGACCATCTCTTAGAAAGGTTTGTAGGTAAGGAGGTCTATAGTTTTTTGGATGGTTTTTCAGGATATAACCAGGCGCCAATAGCTTTGGAAGATCAACATAAAACTGCTTTTTCCATAGAATGGGAAATCTATGCATTTAGGGTTATGCCTTTTGGTTTAACTAATGCCCCAGCAACCTTTCAAAGATTGAGCAACCTTTCAAAGATTGATGTGTCACATATTCAAAGAATTCCTTAGAAATATAATGGAAATTTATGTTGATGATCTTTGCACTTTTTCATTAAAAAGACAAGATCATTTGAAAGTTCTGGAAAATATATTCAAAAAATGTAGAACATACAGAGTATGTTTAAATCCGGAGAAATGTGTGTTCTTTGTGAGGCAAGGGAGAATGTTGGGTCACATAGTTTCTAGAAATGGAATTTCAACTGATGAGAGAAAAATTAAGGCCATAGTGGATCTTCCAAAACCGATAAATGTAAAAGAACTTCAAAATTTCATGGGACATTGTGGGTATTATAGAAAATTTGTACACAAGTTTGTAGACATTGCAAAACCTTTGTATGCATTGATTACAAAATTTGAATGGACCACAGAATGTGACCAAGCCTTTGAGACTTTAAAAACTTGTTTGGTAACAACACCAATTTTAAAAACTCCACAATGGAATAAAATTTTTCATGTTCATGTGGATGCTTCAAATTATGCATTGGGATGTGTGTTAGCACAACCAATAGAAAGGAGCAAATTAGACTTTCCAATTGCTTATGCTAGTAGGCAATTGAATTTAGTTGAAAAAAACTATACAACCGCTGAAAGGGAAGGATTGGGAATGATATTTGCTGTAAAAAAGTATAGACATTATCTTTTAGCCAACAAGTTTAAATTCTTTATGGATCACCAAGCCTTACTCTACTTGGTAAATAAACCATGCCACACAGGGAGGATAGTCAAATGGTTTCTCCTACTGATGGAATTTGAATTTAAGGTAGTGGTGAGGCAAGGAAAAACTCATTTAAGAGCAGACCATTTGTCCAAAATACAAACCAGAGAGCCAAGTTCGCCTTTAGATGATGAATTACCAGATGCATATCTATTCAAAATAGAAAGTATTCCTGAATGGGCCATGACTGTGGTGCCTTTGTTAACCATGGGACCTTGCAGAACACCTGAAAACAACACACATTTGGTACTACAAAGTAGGAACTTTGTATTACTAGCTAGCCATTTGTATCATCTCAATTATATGGGTATACTAGAATACTGCATTCCATAAGATGAGCAGCAGGAATATCTAGGAAAAGCTGATTGTTGGAATCCTTGTACTCATGCTTCCAAGATAGTCACTTTAAACAATCTCAATAGAATGGGTGTACATTGGCCTACCAAGAATCAAGATGTGAAAAAATATGTTTCCAATTGCTTTAAATGCCAATCTTTGCAAAATTCAGAAGTTACAACTTTGTACTAGTTTCAGAAAAATCCAGATTGGAGTGCAAACATAGTTGAGGAGTTAAGAAGTATAAAATCATCAGAACCAGTAAAAGTTAGTGCAGACTTTAGAAATTTACAGACAATTTCTGAAGAATATCAATTGATAGGAGACCAATTGTACAAGAAAGGGATGAATGGATATCTAAGAATATGTGTTCCTTGAAGATAAGTATATGGAAATGCTAGAGATAGCACATTCTAGAGTGGCAGGAGGACATTTTTCAAGTGAAAGGACTACTAAAATCATTTTATATTCTGGTTTTTGGTGGACAACTCTATTTCTTGATGCAAGAACATATGTGAAAAGATGTGACATTTGTCAAAGAGTAAGTCAACCAAGTAAAAGAGATAATATGCCGTTAGTACCACTTGTTTCCACAAGAGCATTTAGCAAATGGGGGTTGGATTTCATTGGACCTATCCATCCTCCTGCAAAACAGTCTCATGCTAAATATATACTTGTAGCCACAGATTACCTGACCAAATGGGCAGAGGCCAGGGCTACAAAAAGGAATGATGCTCAAACCACTGCAAGATTTCTTTATGAAAATATTATCACCAAATTTTTGGATTACCAATTGAATTGGTAAGTGATAGGGGGACTCATTTTTTAAACCAAGTAATAGAAAACATAACTGAATATTTCATGATTAGTCATAGAAAGTCAGCTCCTTATCATCCACAAGCCAATGGATTAGCAGAAAGTACTAATAAGGTACTTTGCACTATTTTGTCAAAATTGGTAAATAATAATAGGAATGATTGGGATTTGCAACTTAATCATGTCCTATGGGCTTATAGAGTGGCATACAAAACTGCTATTGGAACAACACCATTTAATTTGGTATATGGACAAATGCAGTTTTACCTTTGGAATTTCTCATTCCAACATTAAAGGTGGGAAATCAATACAAGTGGATTGTACATGAATTATCCAAGAGAGTGGTGGAATTGGAAAAACTTGGAGCTTCCATACTTCAAGCAATTATGAGCATATATGTAGATAAAAGAAGACAAAAAGCTTATCATGATCTCCATATTAAAGAGAAAGACTTGCAAGTAGGGGATTTAGTTTTGGCATATACAGTGAAGGAACATCAGAAAAAATTTCAGAAGAAGGGGCATGGACCTTATATTATCAACCAAATCAGTAGAAATCATGCCAAATTTCATAAGTGGATGTAGGGTAAAAAGGTATGATCTTCCAGTTACTGTTCCTGAATGGAGAAGAATACATCAAGCTCAAAACACGAAAAAAGAAGAGGAAAAAATCAGGTATGAAGCCCAACAGGAGGCACAAGAAAGAATAAGAAAGGCTAAGGAGCTTAGAGAAGTCTTCTTATGTGAAACACCTTCAAGGGTGAGAGAGCATTTGCCTGTTATAACAATGAATCTTCATAATGAGCAATTCAAGGTTTTGATAGATTCAGGTGCAGAGGTTAATTTGATCAGTTCAGTTTTGTTGGATAAATTCAAAATTAAAAGGAAGAGTAAAACATTTATTAAAACACTGGAGGGCTAGATAATACAAAGCTTGTCTTCACCAACTATTGAAGTTAAGTTCAATGAAGAGAATATGAAAATAGATTGTGAAGAATGGCCTGATCATATGATGACTGAGAAATTGATTTTAGGACAATCATGGCTAAGACAAGGTAAAGTAATTTTGGATTTTGAAAATATGAAGCTTAAATTGACAATAAATGACAAAAGGTTTTTATTGAGTTATGAAGAATAGGGAAATTAACAGGACATCTATGACTCAGATTTGGAAGGATTTACTTTTCCACTAGAAGCTACAAAGGAATCACAAACAAAACTTCTCCATGACCAAATCTACTTCACACAAAAACAGGAGGAAATTGAAGGAACTAAAGGTGTTGAAAAGACATTAGAAAGGTGGAAAGTCTGGAATAATCAGAAACATCTAGGCATCAAGACAAAAAGGATGTGGAAACCAAGGACATCCAAGCCCTACTCATCAAAAAAATTCATAAAAAATAAATGGATGTGAAAAGCAAAGAATTCCAAGCACAGTTTATCAAAAGAAGATTGTTTTACTTCAAAAACAAAGTCAATAGGAATCAAGTATTTTTGGGTGAAAAAATCAGACCTACTTCAATGGAGAAAAAATAAGGATGAAGATATAAAAATAGTGCAGAAGCATGAAACGCTACAAATGATTGGATTCCTGCTAAAGGACTCATAATTTCATCAAGATGGATTTATGAAACTTTTGAAATTATTTCCATGTACTTTACCTCATTCTTTTTTCTAGGAAAAAGAATAGGAGGGGAAGAGAGGAAAGATAAAATTATTAAAAATTTGAGAAAATCATTAAAAATTTTCTTTCATAAGCTATAGAGCACCAGCAACATAGAGCTTATAATTCAGTAGGACTAAGCAGTCACTCTGCAATTATTTCTTCTTTTGGATATTTTTTCTTATATCTGTCTAAGTTCTTTTAAAATTTCATTCATTATTTTCTTATTTAAAAAGGGGAGAATACTAGATATCTTGCTAACACATGTGATGATCACTTCAATTATGTTGTATGTGTGATGCAAATAAGAAAGTCATTGTTTATTTTTTATTTTTTCTCAAATATCATTTTTTTCTCAAGACAAAGGTGTTCTCTTTTATATCTTCTGTGACTTATGTGGTGGGAGTTTTTGGTGTGATGTGCTATATGTCTTTCAAAATGGTGAATGCAAAAGAATTACCTATTCATGACTTCAAAGCAGATTCTGTAACATTGTCAAGAGGACACTAGATTTAGGACAGTGAAGGAGTAACGAAAGATGTAGAACTAGAATCTGATGAAGAACAGGATATCCCAGAAGCTGAGAAGATAGCCAAAGAACTTAGGGAAACCATCAATATCATTGGTCAGCATATCTTTATAGTGGGAATTGGAGGTCATAAACATACCATGCTTTGTCAGGAATTCTACAAATTTAAAAAATTGGTAGCTAATTATAAAAGATGGAAGGCAGTAGGGTTACATAGGATATTGGATGAACCTCTCTTCTTTATAGATTTTGAGAGAGTATCACAAGTCATGTCTAGTTTGTTGGAAGTTGGCAAAGGGAATGATGCATATTTCAGATGTTTAGTAATGGACAAGGAGAATAAAAAGGTGCAGATAACCATCAAAGCAGAACATATTAGGACAGCTCTTCAATTTTATCCCATGGAAACTAAATTGAATTGTAGTTTTGTCAAGAAGAATAAAGCAACCTATGCTGGATATTCAAAGTTTGTGGATTTCAAAGGAAAAGAAAATGAAGAATTTGCCATCAGAATATTTCTTCAGTATCTGTGTTTTCCAAAGTTGCCAAGATATACAATGCCGCATAAGCCAGTGACATTGGTTATGTTCAATAATAAGGACAAGACTAAACCATTTGGAGTAATGGATGTAACTCCCTACATTCATGACCAATTGAAGGAAGCAGAAAAGCATTGGGAATAGAGGAAGTTTATGATTGGAGCACAATTTTTAACAAGAACTATATACCATGTTTTAGGTATGGAGGATAAGTTGAAGTTGGCTCCAGAAGCTCAATATTTCAGGAATTTGATGTCAGGAGTTAAAATTCCTTGAAATATGATGTCTATAAGAGAAGCAGAAATCTAGATAAGCATGAGGGGATCAGAAAGGGAAAGGAAAGGGGTATCAGAGGAAGTAATTCCAGTAAAGAAGAGAAGACCAGATCCAAGGAAAATGGTCTTGGAATAGGAAGAAGTGACAAAAGAGGAATGTGAAGCAGCTCAGAAAGAAGTCCAGGCCTCAAAGGAACCCCATCCATCTCAAACAAGCAAGGAACAAATTTATTCATATTTAACACAAGATAACAATAAGAGGGCAGTCTATGAAGCTCAGTATCAGAAAATGTTGGAAAATTATTCATGTAAAGCAACTGATTGGATACAGGAGGAGGTGGAGCATTATGAAGAATTACATGATCAAATGATGACTGCAGAAACTGAAGAAGTGTTTGTCAAGAAAGAAGTGGAATTATTGGCTTACTTTAAGGAATTACAAGGTCCTCTAGAGACCAGAACTACAGTGGTAGTAAAAAAGAAGATCCAGAAGAAACCAACCTAGAAAAAGAAGTTAACAAAAAAGAATAAGGGAAAAGTAGTTGAATATGGATAGAAGGAAGAATGAGTAAAATTATCATTAGAATTATCACCACGAGAAAAAACTCAAAAGAAATCAATTGGAATAGAAGAGCACAGAATGAATAAGCAAGGGGTAGCTAGCTCTTCACAATTTTCCTCAGATTCAGAAAGTGATATTGAGAATTTCCTTCTCAAAAGTTTAAATCTCTCAGTACCCAGCACACTAGTGAAAACAGTACAAGCTTTTTTAAAAAACAAAACACCAGAGGAATTGAGTCAAAAGTCAGAAGGGATACAGGTCTGTGAAGAATTAACAAAACAACTTAGTCCTGGGGAGGAAAAAAGGAAATTGAAAGGTAAAGAAGTAATGTTGGAAGAAGGGGTTGAAGCAAGGAAAGAACTCAGTAGTGGACTAGTAGACACAGGATTTCAAGCTATATGGACAAAACCCTCACAACAACCTCATTATCAACCATATGAGGAAAAACAAGGATTGGAAAGTAAAACACAATTATATAATCAACAGCAGATTCAAGAGGATGGAAGCAAAAAGGAAGAAAATGTTGCACTATCAGAAAGGTCAGAAAGAACAGATTCTAAGGAATATACAGAAGGGAAAATAGAAACACAAATAAATTAGAGTATAGAGGAGGTACTTTTTGATCTAAATCATAATGAAGAGTCTTTCACATATATTAAGAAATACTTCTCTGTATGAAGCTTTCTTCATCTTCAAGAGTTTGCTTCAGAAATAGAGTTCAATCTCTTCGTATTACTTTGATTTTAATCATTCAAATGATACTCACATATCCATGCTACCTTTGCGCAACTATATTGAGCATTAGTTCTTCAAAAGAACTGTTAGATTTCTAATTTGATCACTTAGATCAAACCTATGTCAGAAACTGTCTTCCAGAAATGACGACTTTGACATAGTCAACTTCTTAAGTTGATTTCTCACAGCACAGATCCCGTTTTGCTAAATGCTTTTAGCCATAGCTTCCTTATCTTCTAACTTAGATTTTGAGTGCTCACTTATTAAAGACTTTACACTGTGCACTGAGATCTAAGCAAAACATTGACACGAAAAAGTGCGAGACTTTGAGAAGTCTTTCTCCAGACCTTATGGACATAGATGAGCAGGAGGTGGAACAAAAGGAGCAGCAATTGAATGATCAAATAAAGAATTCAGTGGAGAGTGACTCAACCTCAAATCAGGGAAACAAAGTCGAAGAAGAGGAAAGATAAATTATTCAAGAAAAACAATAGGAAATTGAGGAAAAGAAGGCAAAAGAGATGGAGGAAGAAAAAGACTATGAAGAGGAAGAGAATCAGGTTATAGAATATGAGGAAGAGGATGGAGAAAAAAATGAATATAAAAAGGAAAAGCAGATAGAAGTGAAGCAAATTAAGTTGGAAACTGGCCTTGAAAGGATACCAAACGATATCAGATCTGCATGTAAAATCATCATGAGTAACATAGAACAATTCAGACCCTCTAGCAAAAATATGATTATATCAGGGATGGTGGCTGAGTCAGAATTTGCAAAAGGTAGTGTGATCATCAAAGAGCAAAAGAAAGAAAAGGAGAAGCGGGAAGATAAGATCAGGGTCTTAAGGAAAAGAATGAAATTTTGTCTCAAAGAATAATTTCATTGGAAGAACAAGAGGTTCAAAGCCAGAACAAAATTCAATTTCTTGAAAGAAAATATACCAAGCAGTTGGAGCATAGTAGTAAAATGGACATGGAATTAAAGAAAATGGAAGGAAGATTTAGAACTCTTTAAAGCTCATATTAGATCATGGTCAAAGCTAATGAAGACATAAACAGATTGTTGATGGAGGAAGGCCAAATGAAAGAAGAGAGTAAGATTGTACAAATAACTCAGGATGAGAGGGAGGAGTTGAATAAGGAAATTCTAAGGTTACAAGCAGAATTGAAGGAAGACAAGGAAATGGAGAAACAAGCTAGTGTGCATGCTGCTAGTGCAATGAGAGGATACAACAATTTACATTTGGATATAGCAAAAGAAAGAAATGAATGGAAATCAGAGAAAGAGCTATTGATATCTCAGAATCAAGGGTTAATGTTGATGGTGGAAAAGCTACAGAAAAACTTGGAATGCTCACAAAAACAGGTTGAAGAACAGGTAGTGACCACACAAGCAGAGGAACATGAAGGAGAAGAAGAAAACAGATTTCAAACTTTTGGTGAACAAGAAGACAAAGCTGTTGAAGAATATTCAGATGAATTTGTTCAAAGGCTTTTCACAGACAGGGAATCAAGAATGGAATTCATAAGGAAAATGCATAATGAGTATGAAGAGCAGATTGTTCTCAATAAAGGAGTAAATCCAGATCAACATCATTGGGCAGCTGATGGGTTGGGAATACCGTTCTGTATGATTATGGAAAGTATGAAAACTCCTTAGAATTTGTTTAATGGCATATTACAGGAGAATAGTATTTTTGGGAAGCCATTATCTTCAAATCTTTGAAGATGCTTTTGACTATGGGTTTTTTGAAAGAGATTCAGAAATTTTTGGGAATTTATCACTAGTCACTAAATAAAGACTCACTGCATATAAAGCTGCTTATACAAAATACTTGAAGAAGGATGTGATAAACAGACCAGAGGCAGCAGTATAATGGAGGAAAGCTTTGTTTGAAATGGTGAACAATTTGAATATTACAAAAAGAAAGAGTCATGATATGTTATCTCAGGTTTATTGAAGAAAAAAGAAATGAAGGAAGTTCTCATTACCTTTTTGACAGAATATTTTTTGTTAGGAGCCAAAAAGTCTAGGAGGGGAAGAATGTTAGGAGAAGCATTTTTTTGAAGGAAAAATATTTGTAAAATGTCAAAAATTTGTAGAAATACTTATACAAATGATGTAAAAATTGAGGAAGAGTCTTCGTCATGTAAAATAGGATCATATGTATTTTTCCTAGAATTTTTAGAAGCTCTTAGATAGCATATTTCTAGAATAGAAGGTGAAAAGAACCAAAATTCAAGTGTGAAAAGGGACACTTGAAAAGTATAAAAGATAATTTCTTCTATTTTGAAGAGGTTGGTTGTATTATTTTGATGCTATCCAACTAATGTAAGAGCTTTCTTGCAGAAAATTGTGTTTTCTCCTTACATGATCTTTCTCTTGATTTGTTGAGTCTTATCATTGTGTAATCCATAGAATTTGTA
>CM035434.1:130736532-130746532 GCA_020310875.1 Ceratopteris richardii | reverse complement strand
AAGCTTTTGCTTAGCATATCAGCTATCTGATCTTTTGTTGAAGTATGTATGACTTCAACCTCCTTATCCATCACCTTCTCTCTTAGAAAGTGATATTAAATCTCAATATGTTTAGTCCTGGCATGAAAAACAGGGTTAGTAGCTAGATACAATGAACTCATGTTATCTCCATGAATAGTGGGTGTACTCTGGATGATGTCAAAACTCTTCATAAGAGTTTTTAGCCATATGACTTCCTTTGCAACTTCAACCATACCTTTGTACTCTGCCTTTGCAGATGATAAACCAACTGTGTGTTGCTTCTTAGAACACCAAGAGATTAGCTTATCTCCCACAAAACACAAGTATTCATATGTTGATCTCCTATCATCAGGATTACCTACCCAATCTGTATCACTATATATCTTGATGTTTGTATCTGATGTAAAACCATAATACAAACCTTATTTGAGTGTACCCTTAATGTACCTCAACACCCTTTGTCCTGCAACCCAATGTTCTTTCCTAGGACAATGCATGAATTGAGACAACACTCCTACTCCATATGGTAAGTCAGGCCTAGTTAATGTAGCATAGATCAGATTACCAACCAAACTTTGATATAGCTTCATGTCCTTGAATTCTTCTCCTCCATATCTCCTCAATTTGTGATTCACCTCTATTGGAGTAGGTGCTACCTTGCAATCTTCCATTTTAAATTTGATCAACAAGTTCTTCAAATACCTTTCTTGAGTTACATACACTCCATGTTGAGTATATGAGATCTCCATGCCCAAGAAATATGACAAGTCTCCCAAGTCACTAATCTTGAACTCTTTCTCCATTTGCTTCTTTAGGCTTTGAATGTCTTTCTCATCTGTACCTGTAAGAATTATATCACCAACATATATGCACATGTAAATGAACCCATCATCACTTGCTTTGACAAGCAAACTATTGTTTGCTTTAGATACTTGAAAACCAAGTTCCTTCAAGAACTTCACAATTCTATAATTCCATGCCCTTGGGGCCTTCTTCAAACCATACAAAGCTCTCTTGAGATTACATACATGATCTGTATACCTTACATCTCTGAATCCTTGTGGTTGCTGCATAAAAACATCATACGAAATATGACCATTTAGAAAAGCATTCTTCACATCTAATTGATATAATTTCCAACCTTTACATGCATCAATAGCTATGATTGTCCTGATGGTTTTCATCTTTTCCACACGACTATAGGTCTCATCATAATCTATTCCATATGTCTAAGCAAACCCTTTCACAGCAAGTCTAGCTTTATACCTCGACACACTTCCATCTGCATACCTCTTTGTCTTGTAGACCCATTTGCATCCAATGATCTTCTCACTATTTGGTTTAGGAACCAAATCCCATGTTTCATTCTCCATCAATGCATCATACTCTTCCTGCATAGCTTTCTCCCAATTTTCCTTACCTTTTGCCTCTTCATATGTAGAAGGGTCTTCATCTGCTTTTACCATATAAGGATAATCTTTAGTAGCCAAAAAAGAAGTGTCATAGCTATACCTTGTAGGTTGCCATTTTTGTCTTGATGACCTTCTAAGTTCTCCACTTCTTGAGGTTTCTGGATCATCACATTCTCGATCAAACCTTGGCACTTCTTCAACTTCAACCTGTACTTCATTATTCTCTTCTTCATCAAATATTTGAACCTTTGATTTACCTTTTTTCTGATTCACAACTTCTCATCACCTGCATAAATATTGATAAGAGGAAGAGGAAGAGGAGGTGGAAAAGGTAGAGGAAGAGGTAGAAGTAATAAATATGGAGTCTATGGTCACCATTAACTCATTGCCACTCTAAACTTTGAGAAATGATAGCCAAAACAAGAACTTTACTTCTTTAGAACTTTCTAGTCACTGAAATGACATACCTTCAGTATTTTGCTAATTTCTCTTAGCACAAATACTAATTCTCCAAGCTCTTTTGGTGAGGAAAGTAGAAGCAAGGAGCTTTCCAACAAGCTATTATTTGCAAGAAACCGATCTCTAAAACTCAAGATATAGCCTTCACAAGATGACCATGTATGACTTCCAAAAGTGGAAATTTTGCTTGTTTTAGTAAATCTAAGTGTCTAAAAATGAAAATTCAATGCCTAGCATCGACTTGCAACCAAAAGTCGATGCCAGACATCGACTTTGAGCTTTTTTAGCCACTTTTTTAGGGCCTGAAATGGCCACTTCAACACAAGATATGAATAAAGCACTTTTATGCTAGAAGTCGATGCCAGGCATCGACTTTATGTTGAAACTCGATGCCAGGCATTGAGTTGCTCCACAAACTTCATGTTTTTTAGAAGATTCAACAACAGGTAACACTCAGAAAATGAAAACAATGACTTATCAACACAAACTTGATGCGAGGCATCCACTTGCTTGGAAAACTTGAACTTTTGAACTCATCACACACTAGACAAACATGAAGATGATGGAGAGAGTCTCATACACAAAACTTTACTTAGTTCTTCTCATAGCTTATGAAAAACTTAGAAACTTTACAGATGCTTTCTCACTCAAAGAAGCCTGACTACACTCAGTCATACAAAATGAACTCCTTCTCACATTCTATCACTCTCTTCCACTTCGCATTATTTGATACAAACTAACTTATATAGTTTTTCTCAATCTCGTGACTTTTTAAAAAACTTCTAGAACTAAAGTGAACTAACTTTACAAATATAATACACTTTTGAATTTGGCCCTTCACATAGGCATGTGGTTTTCTTCTAAAGCTTTGACTTTCAAATATATGTCCAATTAGTGATTGTTTCTCCAACAGCTCCCCCTCAATCACTAATTGACATTCTCTATTTATTCATATCATCTTCTTTTCTTTTACTCCTGCCATGCTTTTGAATCTCTTGGTCTTCACACCATCCAAGCTCTTTGTCATTATGTCTGCTATTTGATCTTTTGTAGAAATGTACACTTCAATTTCTTTCTCTATTACCTTTTCTCTCAGGAAATGATAATGTATCTCTGTATGTTTTGATCTTGCATGAAATACTGGATTTGCTGCAAGATAAAGTGAACTCATATTATCTCCATGTATTGTAGGTATACCTTGATCAATGCCCAAGCTTTTGAACAATATCTGCATCCATATGACCTCCTTAGCTGCTTCCACAAGTCCTTTGTACTGAGCTTCAGTTGATGATAATGCTACTATATGTTGTTTCTTTGAACACCAACTTACAAGATTATCACCAATATATATCATGTAGCCATTAGTTGATCTTCTATCATCTTGATTACCTGCCCAGCCTGAGTCACTATATGCTCTCAAATTCAAATCTGATGTAAAAGGACAATACAATCCTTCCTTTATAGTTCCTTTGATATATCTGAGAACTCTTTGACTTGCAATCCAATGTGGGTCCTTTGGACAATGCATGAATTGTGACAACACTCCCACTGCATAACTAAGATCAGGTCTTGTTAGTGTAGCATAAATCAAACTACCCACAAGAGATTGATACTTTCTCATATGTTTGTATTCTACACCATCATATTTACTGAGCTTGTGATTAACTTCAAGTGGAGTTGAAGCTTCTCTGCAATTTTCCATATCAAACTTCTTCAATAGATTCAGAAGATACCTTTCTTGTTATACATATATGCCATGATCTATATAAGTGACTTCCATTCCAAGAAAGTATGACAACTTTCCTAGGTCACTAATCTTGAACTCTTTCTCAAGTAATCTCTTTACCTCCTTGATTCCTTCATCTGAAGTACCTATGATTATAATGTCATCTACATAAATACAAATGTAGATTGTACCTTCCTCTATTCTTTTAATGAGTAGACTTGGATCTGCTTTTGAACTTTGATATTCAAGGTCATTGAGATACTTCACCAGTCTATAGTTCCATGCTCTTGGAGCTTGCTTCAATCCATAGAGTGCTCTTCTCAACCTGCAAACAAAATTTGGATACCTGGAATCTATAAACCCTTGAGGTTGTTCCATGTATACCTCATCTGATATGTATCCATTCAAGAATGCATTCTTTATATCCAATTGACTTAGAGTCCATCCTTTTGAAGCTACAATAGCAATGGTTGTCCTTATAGTTGACATCTTAGCTACATGACTGAATGTCTCATCATAATCTATGCCATAGGTTTGGGCATAGCCTTTCACCACCAGTCTAGCTTTGTATCTGGCTATACTTCCATCTGCAAGCTTCTTCACTTTATAAACCCATTTATTTCCAATTACTTTCTTAGCATTTGGTTTAGGAACAAGTTCCCATGTCTTGTTCTCCTCTAGTGCATTGAATTCTTCCTTCATGGCTTCTTCCCATTGCCTCTTACCTTTAGCTTCATCATAGTTCTGAGGTTCTTCATCATCTTTGACCATATATGCATATTTCTTCTAAGTTATGTAAGAAGTATCATAAGAATACCTTTTTGGTTGCATTCTAGTCTTGCTTGACCTTCTTGGTTCACATTCTTCATAAGTGTCTGGATACACCTCTTTATCAAATATAGGAGCTTCTTCATTCCTTCTTGTTAATACACTTTTGGATGTAGTTGCTTGCATATAGTCTTCATCTCTATTCACCTACACAATTGATTTTCCTTTCTCACATCTTCTTACCTCTTCTTCAAATTCTTCAGTTGTTTGACTTTGATCTGCATACCAACTTTTTTATTCATCAAATGTAACATCTCTAGAAACAAGGAATTGTTTGGTTAGAGGATTCCACAACCTATAACCCATCTGCTTTTCATCATAACCAATGAACACATATTTTTCTACCTTTGGTTCAAGTTTATGTCTAAGTTGTGATGGCACATAAGCATATGCAATTAATCCAAACACTTTACAATGATCTAGTGTTGGTTTCTTACCCCACCAAGCTTCATATGGAGTCATTCCATTGAGAGCTGCACATGGTAATCTATTCACAACATATGTAGCTCTATTTACAGCCTCAGCCCAAAGATAATTTGGACAATTCTTCTCCTTCAGCAGAGCTCTAGCAAACTCAACCAAAGTCTTGTTTCTTCTTTTTGCTACATCATTTTGTTGTGTATACCTACATGTTATTTCTCTCTTAATACATGCATTCCAAAGAAATCATTGAACTCTTGGGAGAGGTATTCTCCCCCTCCATCAGACCTCAGTCTCTTAAGCTTTTGACTTGTGACTCTCTCTGCATATGCATGAAAATGCTTGAAAGCTCCAAACACTTCTGATCTTTTCTTCAAAACATATAAAGTTATCCATCTTGTAGCATCATCAATGAAAAGAACATAATACCTTGAGCCACTGATAGATTTGTTGGTCCCTATACATATGTATGAATGAGCTCTAGTAATCCATCATGTTTGAATCCTTTCTTTTGAAATGGCAACCTATGTGCTTTACCCATCTAACATGCTTCACATTTATAAATAATATGTTGACTTTGCACATTTGGTAATCCTAGTACAGGCTGATTAGCAACCATAGCTTTAATTCCTCTTTCATTGAAATGACCTAATCTCTTATGCTAGAGATCAAGTTCGGTAATCACTCCTTCACCATGTGTGAGCAAAGCTTGACCAATGTTCCCTTGTACTCTTAAAGTAAAGAGTCTACCTTCTTCATTACCAGAGACAATCTGATTATATCCATTCTATGGATCTTCAACAAATACTCCTTCATTTGTAAACCTGACTTGAAAACCTTTTTCAACTATCTGTCTCACACTAATCAAGTTTTTAGGTATTGTAGGAACATGCAAAACATTGGTTAGCAAATCTGCTCCACTCTTGCATTTCACTTTTCCAATTGAATGTACACTATGTCTTGTATTATCACCTATTTGAACTGTATGACTAGAAATGCCTTTTTCCAATTCTGACATCAATTCTATGTTTCCTGAAAAATGATTAGAACATCCAAAGTCAATGTAAAATACCTTTAGATCTTCTTTATTTGATGTGCTGATTGAATTCATCATCAATGATGTATGACTTTCATTCTGTGTGTCATTTTCATAATTATAGTAGGTGGTGTTGTAGGATTGATTCTATCCCCAACTTCTTCCTCCACCTCTACCATAGCCTCCTCTTGGATTTTGTCTACCACTCTGAAAATTACTTTGATATCTTCCACCTTGACCTCTTCTATTGTTGTTTTGATTCTGGTTTGATCCTTGTTGGTTGTGCCAACAGTCATGAGCCAAATGATTACTCAATCCATAGATCCAACAAGCCTTCTTCTTGTTATTTTGATTACCTCTACCTCTTCCAAAAGCTCTTGGTCTTCCTCTGCCAGTGCCTTTACCTCTTGCATAATAAACTTGAGAAGTTGACTCTTCTTCATCCTTTGCTTTACCTTTATCCCCTTTCTTCTTGTTCTTCATGTACATCACAGAACTTTGTCCTTTATCTCCATCTCCTTTCATGTCTTGCTCAAAATTTAGCATCAAACCAAGCAATTGATTCAAGTCTGGAACATAATGATTCAAAGAAAGTTCTGTTGACAAAACAAAAGGTTTCCACTTTTCATCTCCTCTCAAACCTGCAAGTAGTTGAGCAATCAATCTGTGATCCTCAACATCTTCATCGATGGATCCAAGACTATCTGCTAGATCCTTCATCTTAGTGACATAATCACTAATATTTTGACTTGGCTTCTTCTTGAATGTTGTAAAATCTGACCACAGACTTGCTTTCCTTGCTTTGGTAGTACTTTGGAAATGATATTCCAATGCATTCCATATATCTTCAGCTGATTCCAATCCTCTGATGTGTGGTAGCAAATGATCTGAGATTGTATTGTAGATGTAAGCTTTTGCACTTGCATCCTTCTTCTGCCAATGCTTTAAAGCATCAAGTTCCTCTTTCTTTGGTCAGCTTTCATCTTCAAATACTGGCTTCTCTTCTTCACCTGTTACATATACCATGAGATCCTTACTCATAAGTAAGGCTTCCATTCTCATTACCCATGCGAGGTAATCATCTATGTCCAGTTTGTCAATGGAGATATGATCTGCCATACTCCTTTCCTTCTGCTACAACCTGTAAGCTTAAAGGATAAAGGATAATACCTTTTGGAGTTCTTTGTGTATGAAGATACTTTTGAAGTAACCTTTTGATGCCTTGTGTCTTCAAATGCTTCACCTTTCAAACTTTAATGGAAAACTTTCCAAAACTTTTCGTACCTTTGCCACCTTCTGCTCTCGAGAACCTTTCTGCTCTGATACCACTTGTTGATGTGTGAAACATCACAAGAAATGAATTAATGTGACACTAGATAACCTCTATGGTCACTATTAACTCATTGCCACTCTAAACTTTGAGAAATGATAGCCAAAACCAAGAACTTTACTTCTTCAGAACTTTCCAGTCACTGAAATGACATACCTTCAATATTTTTCTAATTTCTCTTAGAACAAATATTATTTCTCCAAGATCTTTTAGTAATGAAAGTAGAAGAGAATAGATTTCCAACAAGCTATTATTTGCAAGAAATGGATCTCTAGAACTCAAGATATAGCCTTCACAAGATGACCCTATATGACTTCCAAAAGTGGAAATTTTGCTTGTTTTAGTGAATTTGAGTGTGTAAAAACGAAAATTCGATGCCTAGCATTGACTTGCAACCAAAAGTCGATGCTAGGCCTTGACTTTGAGCTTTTTTAGCCACTTTTTGAGTTCCTGAAATGGCCACTTCAACACAAGATATGAATAAAGCACTTTTATGCTAGAAGTCGATGCTAGGCCTTGACCTTATGTTGAAACTCGATGCCAGGCATCGAGTGGCTCCACAAACTTCATGTTTTTTAAAAGATTCAACAACAAGTAAACTCAAAAAATGAAAACAATGACTTATGAACACCAACGCAATGCCAGACATCGACTTGCTTGGAAAACTTGAACTTTTGAACTCATCACACAGTAGACAAACATGAAGATGATGGAGAGAGTCTCATACACAAAACTTTACTTAGTTCTTCTCATAGCTTATGAAAAACTCAAAAACTTTATAGCTGCTTTCTCACTCAGAGAAGCCCGACTATACTTATTCATAAAAAATGAACTCCTTCTCACATTCTATCACTCTCTTCCACTTTGGGTCAATTGATACAAACTAACTTATATAGTTTTTCTCAATCTCATGACTTTTTAAAAAACTTCTAGAACTAAAGTGAACTAACACTACAAATATAATACACTTGTGAATTCGTCCCTTCACAACCTTTATGAATTTGGAGGATCAATGCTGAATTACCAAAATCTTGAACAAAGAGTGAAGTTAGCTGATACTCAAAAAGTCTACTGCACACATCTTACTCATTGACTAATCAAATGTGTATAGTTTTTTATAAAACTTTGCACAAGTGTTGTCTATATTTTGGGCACCTTCTCCAAGTTAAATCATCTCAAAAGACTCACTAGATCTTGAGAAATGATCTAAACAATTCATCTATGCCTAAAACTGTAGTTCTTTACAGGCGACATTGACACCTACAACTTCTAAAGCATAGTTTTCCCAAAGTACAACCCGTTTAATCAACTGCTTTTAGCCATAGGTAGCTTACCTTCCAACTTAAAGAATGAGTGCTTGCTTGCTCAAAACTTTACAATGTAGAAGGAGAACTGACCAAAACATTAGCATCAAATTTTGCACCTGTTGTAACTTCACTTCTTCATATTTACACATATAAATGTTCCTACACTCAATTCTCTTAGCCTAATCGCAATTAAGATATGAAAACTTGTAGACTCATCAATCAACTAGAGTCTTAGACTTGTACAAAAGCATTTTCACAAAATATTAAGCACAAAAAGAATACACACAGAAATACCGGGCACAACTTTTCTTCATTTCTGAGAAGATTTACATCTCGGTGATGCGAGAGATCGTACTCACTTCTAAAGTGTCCAATGACTCTTACAACTTCTAATTCTTCTATTCACATGCTCTCTCTCTATTGCCCCGGCATTTTTATTATATATATAGGCAAATATGTACAAGCTCATAACCATACAAAAGGTATAAGTGAGCTAGCTCTAAATTAACGTACATATGTATACAAGTCTTCATTTTCTGAACATGTACTTTCTTCATGCTTCATAAATTTAGCTTTTCTTCAACCCTTGATCTCAATTCTTCATCAAAACTTCAATTGGTCATTCATTTGCACCAACATAGATGGATATATAGATGGATACATAGATAGATAGATAGATAGATAGATAGATAGATAGATAGATAGATAGATAGATAGATAGATAGATAGATAGATAGATAGATAGATAGATAGATAGATAGATAGATACATAGATAGATAGACAAATAGACAGATAGATCAATAGATAGATAGATAGATATATAGATAGATAGATAGATAGATAGATAGATAAATAGATAGATAGATAGATAGATAGATAGATAGATAGATAGATAGATAGATAGATATATAGATAGATAGATAGATAGATAGATAGATAGATAGATAGATAGATAGATAGATAGATAGATAGATAGATAGATAGATAGATAGATCGATAGATGGATGGACAGATAGATATATAGATAAATAGATAGATAGGTAGATAGATAGATAGATAGATAGATAGATAGATAGATAGATAGATAGATAGATAGATAGATAGATAGATAGATAGATAGATAGATAGATAGATAGAAAGACAGATAGATAGATAGACAGATAGATATATACATCGATAGATAGATTGATAGATAGATAAATCCATAGATAGACAGATAGATAGATAGATAGATAGATAGATAGATAGATAGATAGATAGATAGATAGATAGATAGATAGATAGATAGATAGATAGATAGATAGATAGATAGATAGATAGATAGATAGATAGATAGATAGATAGATAGATAGATAGATAGATAGATAGATAGATAGATAGATAGATAGATAGATAGATAGATAGATAGATAGATAGATAGATAGATAGATAGATAGATAGATAGATAGATAGATAGATAG
>CM035434.1:130729032-130734032 GCA_020310875.1 Ceratopteris richardii | reverse complement strand
GAGCTTTCCAACAAGCTATCATATGCATCAAACGGAGCTTTAGAACTCAAGTTATGGCCCTCACAAGATGACCCTGTATGACCTTCCAAGACTGGAAATCTTGCCTGTTTTAGTATTCCTGATGTCCAAAAATAAAAAATTCGATGCCTGGCATCGAATTTCAGTCCAAGTCGATGCCGGGCATCGACTTTGAGCTTTTTTAGGCCCTTTTTCTGCACCAGAAATACTCTCTTTTACACACACATGAAGAAGACCACTTGTATGCTAGAAGTCGATGCCAGGCATCGACTTTATGCTCAAACTCGATGCCAGGCATCGAGTTGCTCCACAAACTTCATATTTTTAAAAGATTCAACAATAGTTAACACACAGAGAATGAAAAAATGACTTATCAGCCAAGATTCGATGCCAGGCATCGAATTGCTCAGAAAACTTGAACTTTTGAATTCATCACACAGTAGGCAATCATGGAGATGATGGAGAGAGGCTCATACACAGAACTTTACTCAGTTCTTCTCATAACTATAAAAAACTTAGAAGTTTTACAGATGCTTTCTCACTCAGAGAAGCCCGACTATTCTCAGTCGTACAAAAATGAGTTCTTCTCACTTTCTCATTGTCTTCCTCCTTCTTCTTCTCATCGCGTCAGTTAATACTAACTAACTTATATAGATTTTCTCATTCCCGTGATTTTTTAAAAAACTTCTAGAACTAAAGTGAACTAACTTTACAAGTATGATGCACTTGTGAATTTGTCCCTTCACATAGGCATGGGGTTTTCTTTCTAAGATTTGACCTTCAAATATATGTCTAATTAGTGATTGTTTCTCCAACAGCTCCCCCTCAATCACTAATTGACATTCCCTGTTTCTTCATATCTTCTTCTTTTCTTTTACTCCTGCCATGCTTTTGAATCTGCTGGTCTTCACACCATCCAAGCTCTTTGTCATTATGTCTGCTAACTGATCTTTAGTAGAAATGTATTCCACTTCAATCTCCTTCTCCATTACCTTTTCTCTAAGAAAATGATATTGGATCTCTATATGCTTTGTCCTTGCATGAAATACTGGATTTGCTGCAAGATAAAGTGAACTCATATTATCTCCATGTATTGTAGGTGTACCTTGATCAATGCCTAAGCTCTTGAACAATGTCTGCATCCATATGACTTCCTTAGCTGCTTCCACAAGTCCTTTGTACTCTGCTTCAGTTGATGATAATGCTACTGTATGTTGTTTCTTGGAACACCAACTTACAAGCTTATCACCAATGTATATCATGTAACCATGAGTTGATCTTCTGTCATCCTGGTTACCTGCCCAATCTGAATCACTATAGGCTCTCAACTTCAAATCTGATGTAAAAGGATAATATAATCCTTCTTTTATAGTTCCTTTGATATATCTGAGAACTCTTTGACCTGCAATCCAATGTGGGTCCTTTGGACAATGCATGAATTGTGACAAAACTCCCACTGCATAACTAAGATCAGGTCTTGTTAGTGTAGCATAAATCAAACTACCCACAAGAGATTGATACTTCCTCATATCTTTGTAGTCTGCACCATCATATTTACTGAGCTTGTGATTAACTTCAAGTGGAGTTGAAGCTTCTCTGCAATTTTCCATATCAAACTTCTTCAACAAGTTCAGAAGATACCTTTCTTGTGACACATATATGCCATGATCTGTATAAGTAACTTCCATTCCAAGAAAGTATGATAACTTTCCTAGGTCACTGATCTTAAACTCTTTCTCAAGTAATCTCTTTACCTCCTTGATTCCTTCATCTGAAGTACCTGTGATTATAATGTCATCTACATAAATACAAATGTAGATTGTACCTTCCTCTGTTCTTTTGATAAGTAGACTTGAATCTGCTTTTGAACTTTGATATCCAAGATCATTGAGATACTTCACCAGTCTATAGTTCCAAGCTCTTGGAGCTTGCTTCAATCCATACAATGCTCTTCTCAACCTGCAAACAAAATTTGGATACCTGGAATCTATAAACCCTTGAGGTTGTTCCATGTATACCTCATCTGATATGTATCCATTCAAGAATGCATTTTTTATATCCAATTGACTTAGAGTCCATCCTTTTGAAGCTGCAATAGCAATGATTGTCCTTATAGTTGACATCTTAGCTACAGGACTGAATGTCTCATCATAATCTATGCCATAGGTCTGGGCATAGCCTTTCACCACCAATCTAGCTTTGTATCTGGCTATACTTCCATCTGCAAGCTTCTTCACCTTATAAACCCATTTATTTCCAATTACTTTCTTACCATTTGGTTTAGGAACAAGTTCCCATGTCTTGTTCTCCTCCAGTGCATTGAACTCTTCCTTCATTGCTTCTTCCCATTGCTTTTTACCTTTAGCTTCATCATAGTTCTGAGGTTCTTCATCATCTTTGACCATATATGCATAGTTCTTCTGAGTTATGTAAGAAGTATCATAAGAATACCTTTCTGGTTGTCTTCTAGTCCTGCTTGACCTTCTTGGTTCACATTCTTCATAAGTTTCTGGATACACCTCTTCATCAAATATAGGAGTTTCTTCATTCATTCTTGTTAATCCACTTCTGGATGTACTTGCTTGCATATAGTCTTCATCTCTATTCACCTGCACCATTGATTTTCCTTTGTCACATCTTCTTACCTCTTCTTCAAATTCTTCAGCTGTATGACTTTGATCTGCATACCAACTTTTCTGTTCATCAAATGTAACATCTCTAGAAACAATAAATTGTTTGGTTAGAGGATTCCACAATCTGTAACCCATCTGCTTTTCATCATAACCAATGAACACATATTTTTCTGCCTTTGGTTCAAGTTTATGCCTAAGTTGTGATGGCACATAAGCATATGCAATTGATCCAAACACTCTACAATGATCTAGTGTTGGTTTTTTACCCCACCAAGCTTCATATGGAGTCATTCCATTCAGAGCTGCACATGGTAATCTATTCACAAGATATGTAGCTGTATTTACAGCCTCAGCCCAAAGATAATTTGGACAGTTCTTCTCCTTTAGCATAGCTCTAGCAAACTCAACCAAAGTCCTGTTCCTTCTTTCTGCTACACCATTTTGTTGTGGTGTATACCTGCAAGTTATTTCTCTCTTAATACCTGCATTCCAAAGATAATCATTGAACTCTTGGGAGAAATATTCTCCCCCTCCATCAGACCTCAGTCTCTTAAGCTTTTGACCTGTTACTCTCTCTGCATATGCATGAAAATGCTTGAAGGCTCCAAACACTTCTGATCTTTCCTTCAAAACATATAATGTTATCCATCTTGTAGCATCATCAATGAAAAGAACATAATACCTTGAGCCACTGATAGATCCTTCTTTTGTTGGTCCCCATACATCTGTATGAATGAGCTCAAGTACTCCATCATGTTTGAATCCTTTCTTTTGAAATGGTAACCTGTGTGCTTTACCCATTTGACATGCTTCACATTTATGAACCATATGTTGACTTTGCACATTTGGTAATCCTAGTACAGACTGATTAGCAACCATAGCTTTAATTCCTCTTTCATTGAAATGACCTAATCTCTTATGCCAGAGATCAAGTTCTATAATCACTGCTTCACCATGTGTGAGCAAAGCTTGACCAATGTTTCCTTGCACTCTTAAAGTAAAGAGTCTACCTTCTTTCTTACCAGAGACAATCTGATTATATCCATTCTCTGGATCTTCCACAAATACTCCTTCATTTGTAAACCTGACTTGAAAACCTTTTTCAACTATCTGTCCAACACTAATCAAGTTTTTAGGTATTGTAGGAACATACAAAACATTGGTTAGCAAATCTGCTCCACTCTTGCATTTCACTTTTCCAATTGAATGTACACTATGTCTTGTATTATCACCAGTTTGAACTGTGTGACTAGAAATGCCTTTTTCCAAATCTGACATCAATTCTATGTTTCCTGACAAATGATTAGAACATCCAGAGTCAATGTAAAATACCTTTAGATCTTCTTTGTCTGATGTGTTGATTGAATTCATCATCAATGATGTATGACTTTCATTCTGTGTGTCATTTGCATAGTTGTAGTAGGTGGTGTTGTAGGATTGATTCTGTCCCCAACTTCTTCCTCCACCTCTACCATAGCCTCCTCTTTGACTTTGTCTACCTCTTTGAAAATTACTTTGATATCTTCCACCTCGACCTCTGCTATTGTTGTTTTGATTCTGGTTTGATCCTTGTTGGTTGTGCCAACAGTCATGAGCCAAATGATTACTCAATCCACAGATCCAGCAAGCCTTTTTGTTGTTATTTTGATTACCTCTTCCTCTTCCAAAACCTCTTTCTCTTCCTCTGCCAGTGCCTTTACCTCTTGCATAATAAGCTTGAGAATTAGACTCCTCTTCATCCTTTGCTTTACCTTTATCTCCTTTCTTCTTATTCTTCATGTACATTGCAGAACTTTGACCTTTATCTCCATCTCCCTTCAAGTCTTGCTCATATGTGAGCATCAAACCAAGCAACTGGTTCAAATCTGGAACATAATGATTTAATGAAAGTTCTGTTGATAAGACAAAAGGTTTCCACCTTTCATCCCCTCTCAAGCCTGCAAGTAGTTGAGCAATCAATCTGTGATCTTCAACATCTTCATCTATGGATCCAAGACTATCTGCTAGATCCTTCATCTTAGTGACATAATCACTAATGGTTTGACTTGGCTTCTTCTTGAATGTTGTAAACTCTGACCATAGACTTGCTTTCCGTGCTTTAGTAGTGCTTTGGAAATGATATTCCAATGCATTCCATATATCTTCTGATGATTCCAATCCTCTAATGTGTGGTAGCAAATGATCTGAGATTGTATTGTAGATGTAGGCTTTTGCACTTGCATCCTTCTTCTGCCAATGCTTTAAAGCATCAAGTTCTTCTTTCTTTGGTCGGCTTTCATCTTCAAATACTGGCTTCTCTTCTTCACCTGTTACATATACCATGAGATCCTTACTCATAAGTAAGGCTTC
>CM035434.1:130674032-130719032 GCA_020310875.1 Ceratopteris richardii | reverse complement strand
CCACGAAATTGCTTTTACATGATGCATGAGGTAAGCCATCCTTTTCCTTTTTCTTTTTTCAATTACAAGAGATAAAAATGAACTCTTTTACAAGAGGTGTCCACATGACTACTCATATGACTTACAAATGAGGATGATATCAAATATATCAAGCATGTAGGCTTGGGTAAAATGCACCAACAGCTCCCCCTCAAGCCTAACATGCTTGGCCTTCAAATAAGTCTTCAATTGTCCTTGATTTCCTGCAAGCCAATCATCAACTTGAATCTACTTAATTTTGTACCATCAAGAGCTTTAGTCAACATGTCGGCACATTGCATATCTGTAGAGACATAGGATAGTTGAATATCCTTGCTCATTAGCTTCTCCCTTATGTAATGGTAGTGGACTTCAATATGCTTGGTTCTAGCATGGTATACCGGATTAGCTGCTAGATGTAGTGAGCTTGTGTTGTCACCAAAAATATGAGGTGTTGAAGAATGAAGTCCAAGATATGTGTACAAAGACTTTAACCACATGATTTCTTGAGTTGCATTAGCCAAACCTCTATATTCCGCTTCAGTAGAAGATAATGCCACGGTTGGTTGCTTCTTCGATGACCAAGAAATGATTTTTGCACCTGCAAATGACATATATCCTGATGTGCTTCTTCTATCATCTTTAGATCCGGCCCAATCTGAATCTGAGTAGACCTTTAGCTCAATATCTGAAGTATATGAATAGAACAAATCTTCATTCATGGTCCCCTTTAGGTACTTGAGGACTCTCTTGGCCGCTTCCATATGTGGTCTTCCCAGCTTATGCATAAACTGACTCAATATGCTAACACTATAGCATATATCCACCCTTGTGAGTGTTGCATAGTTCAAACTTCCAACCAAGCTTTGATAGCTTGTGATGTCTTCCATTGGCTCTCCTTCATAAGCACTAAGCTTATGATTTTGCTCCATAGGTGTACCTGCACACTTGGTATTTTCCATCTTGAACTTGACGAGCATGTCATGGACATACTTCCTTTGTGTGATGTATATACCTGAATCTGTGTAGATCAACTCCAATCCAAGAAAATAAGTGAGTGGTCCGAGGTCACTTATTTTGAACTCCTCCTTCATTTGACTCTTTACCTGTTTGATTCCTTCAAGATCATTGCATGTGATAATAATATCATCAACATACACACATAAATAGATCACTTCAGATCCATTCCTCTTTATGAACAAAGAGGTATCCGCCTTGCTAGCTTTGAATCCTTGGTCCTGCAAATAAGTCACCAATCTGAAATTCCAAGCTCTTGGAGCTTGCTTCAATCCATACAAAGCTTTCTTTAGTTTGCATACATAGTTAGGATGATGTGCATCCTAATATCCAGGAGGTTGTGCCATATACACTTCCTCAGAAATCCATCCATTCAAGAAAGCATTCTTTACATCAAGTTGATAAAGATTCCAATTTCTAGATGCAGCAAGACAAATGAGAACCCTAATTGTAGGCATTTTTGCAACAGGAGAGACAGTCTCCTCATAACCAATACCATGGGTTTGAGCAAACCCTTTAGCAACTAACCTTGCTTTGTGTCTATTTATACTTCCATCTGGATTCCTCTTGATTTTGTATATCCATCAAGATCCGATTATCTTCATAGATGGCTTGTTAGGTACAAGCTCCCAAGTGTCATTCTCCTTCAAGGCTTCCATTTCTTCATCCATTGCATCTCTCCAAGCTTTCTTGCTTTGTGCTTCTTCAAATGTGGTAGGTTCTTCATTGGTTGAATCCTTTGCAATGTAGATTGAGTGCTTGGTGACCAAAGAAGTATCATAACCAAACCTCTCTGGTTTCTTCTTCTCCCTTGAAGACCTTCTAAGTGGTTGATGTGAGCTCTCGGGTCCATATGTAGCATCGTGCATCTTTGCTTTTCCTTTGTTCTTCCATAGCTTTAGTCTTTCCAAGTCTTCTAGGTCAATCTCCGAATCACTTTCTTCAATCTGCTTTGGCTCCTTTGGTTGAAGTGATGGAAAATCTTCATCCAAGTCATAAGGCAGCTTCACTTTCCTGTCATCATCAAACCATGATTTGTTTTCATCAAAAATTACATCTCTACTCACAGAAAATCCTTTATTGGCTGGATTGTACAATCTATATCCTTTTTGGTTTTGATCATAACCAATGAATACACACTTCTCTGCCTTGGGATCCAATTTCCCTCTTACTTGAGAAGGAATGTGAGCATAGGCTAAGCATCCAAAGATTTTGCAATGCTCTAGACTAGGTCTTCTTCCATTCCACACTTCATATGGAGTGGTTCCATCTAGTGACTTAGATGGAAGTCTATTTATGAGATATGTGGCTGTAGACACAGCCTCTGCCCATAGGTAGTTTGGCAATCCCTTTTTGTTGAGCATGGACTTTGCTGCTTCGACAATAGCTCTGTTCCTCCTCTCTGCTACACCATTGAGTTCGGGTGTATACCTTGTAGTGACTTCCCTTTTAATGCCTCTTTCATGCAAGAAGGCATCAAATTCAGAAGAGAAGTATTCTCCTCCACCATCTGATCTGAGTCGTTTCAAAGTCCTACCTGTTTGGTTTTCAACACGAGCAATATACTTCTTAAAGCAATTAAACACTTCATCCTTGTGTTTCATGAAAAACAGAATGGTCCACCTGCTACAATCATCTATGAAAGACACATAATATCTTGAGCCTGATATAGATGGCTCCTTACTTGGACCCCACACATCCGTGTGCACTAGATCCAAAGGATTTTGATACATATATCCTTTCTTATTGAAAGTTTGCCTATGAGCCTTGCCAAGTTGACAAGCTTCACACTTATAAATCATGTGTTGCCTTGTGATATTAGGCAAACCAAGTACACTTTGGCCCCTGCAAATCTGTTTGAGTGTCCTCTCACCAATGTGAGCAAGCCTTTTGTGCCATATCTCCAACTCTGTTAGAGTTTGAGATCCATAGCTAAACAAAGCTATGTTCTTTGTATCTTCCACTTCAAAAGTGAAAAACCTTCCTGTCTTTTCTCCTTTGGTAATCCTTCGAAAACCTTGCCTTGGGTCTTCAACATATGCTCCAAATCGATTGAATCTAACCTGCAATCCTTTTTCAACAATCTGTCCAACACTTAATAAATTTTTGGTAATTTTAGGGACATACAAGACTTTGCTTAAGAGGTTCATATTCCCATCTGATGTCTTCACATTACCTATCTTCTCCACTGAGTGCTTTGTGTCATCTCTTGTCTGCACTTCATGCTTGTTATGAGGATCTTCCAAATCAGAAAGTAAAGCCACATTTCCTGCTACATGGTTCGAGCATCCCGAATCAATGTAAAATATGTGATCATCATCCTTACCCTTCTTCGCTGATAGATTCATAATCAATAATGAATCTTCTTGACTTTGGTCCTCTGCATAGTTATTGTAATCTCTTCTTCCTCTATGGCCACTTTGATAGTTGTTGTTGTTGTTGTAATTGTTGTTGTAGTAGTTGTTGTTGTTGTAATTGTTGTTGTAGTAGTTGTTGTTGTTGTAGCCTCCATTGTATCTACCTCTATTTGATCCATAGCCACCTCTATTGAATCCTCTTCCTCTTGAGTTCCTCGAGTTCCTGAAACATTCTTCAATAGTATGGTTAGATAAGCCACATATGTTGCAAGGTTGAGATGATTGGAGTCTCCCCCTGCCTTGCTTTCCACCTCTGCCTCTTCCTCTAGCTCTTCCTCTACCTGCAAAGTTTGCTTGGAAAGAGCTTCCTTCATCTTCATTCTTCCTATTCTTTGACTTGTCCTTGACCTTAGCTTTATCAGAATATAAGGCAAAAGTTTGATTACCTCTTGAGGACTCACCACCTTTGCTAATCTTTGCTTCATGAGTGAAGAGTTGGCCCATGAGTGTGTTGAGGTCAGGTACATGCATATCCATGTATAAATCCATGGCTGTTGTGAATGACTCCCACTTGTCGTCTGCTTTGATTCCATTCATGATTTGTCTTATGATTTGCTCCTCTTCAATTACCTCTCCAATGCTTCCAAGTTGGTCGGAAATCTCCTTCATCTTTGTGACATAATCAGTCACATTTTGCTTTGGGATTTTCTTCATTGTTGTGAACTCCATCCACAATTGGTTCTTCCTTGCTCGAGTGTTGGAAGAGAAGAAAGAAGCAAGTGCATTCCAGGTCTCTCTTGATGTCTTGCATCCCTTGACATGAGGTAAAAGAAAATCAGAGATTGAGTTTAGAATATAGGACCTTGCAAGCGCATCCTTCGAACACCAATTCGAAAGTCCTTCCACTTCTTCATGTGATGGTTGCCCTTTGTTCCTCATGGTTGGCATTGCTTCATCTCCGGATATGAATCCATATAGATTCCTCCCTTGAAGGTAAGCCTCCATCCTTAGAGACCATGCCAGGTAGTTGTTTCGATCCAATTTGTCAATTGTTGATGGAAATCCATCTCCCATGTTGCTTGACTATGCTCTGATACCACTGTGAAGAGAGATGGTGGATGCAATCCAAAGATGAGTAGGTGCCGCTACAACCAGCTTCACACCAGCCAACTAAGACTTCAGAGTTGATTAGTAGACCCTTTGAGCTTCCTAAGTCCACCAAAATATCAGCCAAGTACTTTGGAACATGTATCCCAAAAGTTTAAGTGAAGACAGACAAGTTGCGAAATGACTAGCTCCCAAAAATTGCTATTTTTGGACATACATCTGTTGGAAAAAATGAACAGTGCTCTCAACCTGGTAGGAATTAGAAAACTTCCTTTTGGTCATAGCAAATAGACTTAGCAAGCTTCCCAATCCAAGTTAAAACACTTCAAATGATGGACTGAGCACTGAGAACAAGTTTCATCAATTTCTGGAACATGCCCACCATTCTCGGGGCTCTGCAGAGATAGACCAGTGAGCAGTAAAATGCAGATATCTTCAAAAATATTAATTTAATGACCTTGACAATTTATATAAAAAACTAGACAGTAAGAGCTATCCAACGCACATTAAATCACTGAAAAAGGATCAGTAGAACTCGAGATATGACCTTCTGAAGGTACTGCTCTGAGTGAGTATAGCAGAGAACAAAACAGAGGAGTAGATGATAATATATGTATAGATTCACATATGATTACAACCACACTGGCAATGAATCTTTGCACAATGGGAGTAGAATGATAGAGGTATGGAGTAAGCTCTTCAATCTCTACAAAATGACATGAAGTGGTCACGTACAAGGCTTGCTAATCGCCTCTTCCTTCTTGCTCCTTTTATAGCTATTCTTGGAGGGAGTTTTGAATTCGAATTCGAATGGCTCCACCTAAAAGTGATCCCCAAAGTTAGGAGATATTCCCTCAGCTCAAAAAGTCATGGGTTTTGGTAGTTAGAGCCATGAAATTTCTTTTACATCATGCATGAGGTAAGCCATCCTTTTCCTTTTTCTTTTTTCAATTACAAGAGATAAAAATGAACTCTTTTACAAGAGGTGTTCACATGACTACTCATGTGACTTACAAATGAGGATGATATCAAATATATCAAGCATGTAGGCTTGGGCAAAATGCACCAACAATACACACACACATCCAAACATACACACTCATAGACACACATTCATACACACACACCCAAACATACACACTCATAGACACACACACATACACATAGACGCGCACACACATACACACACATATACACACACACATACACACATACACACATACACACATACACACATACACACATAATGATGCATTCACACACATGCACATGCATACACACATAGACACAGATATACACACACACATCAAAACATACACACTCATAGACACACATAATGATGCATTCACACACATACACATGCATACACACATAGACACACATATACACTTACACATCAAAACATACACACTGATAGACACACATTCATACACACACACATCCAAACATAGACACTCATAGACACACACACATACACATAGAGGTGCACACACATACACACACATAGACTGTTAGCCGGCCGCCGGAGTGGGACAGATGTAACGGAAATCTTTGTAAAACACGCGCGAAAGGTTGTTATTCGCATATTTGTAAATCTTTATAAAGCAATGAAAAGAAGTGCTCCGCTAAGGGGGGTGGAGAGCGCGGGGAATTTCTGGCCTAATTCTCGTGTTATCACCAGACTGTTGGTCTGGTTGTCTGTCTGAATGTTGCGCCAATGTGTGTTGTTTAGTTTCTGAATTGCTCGGGGTCGTTGTGAGTAGTTGAGTTATTCTTATTGAGTGAGTTTGCGCAGTGAACCTTAAGTGTTACTATAGTGTGTCCTGTCTAGTTCTGCGTACTCTGTTGTGTTCGGTGTTATTATCTGTCAATCTCGGTTACACGGTGAAATTAGTTCATTTAGTAAGACGTGGACGTTGCCTGAAGATTACTATGAATCGTTGTGACGAATTATCCTGTTAGATGTACGAAGTATGCTCCTCTCCTTGTTGAACTGCTAAGTACTGATAAGTCTGTGTGAGCGTGGTATTCTTTCCCTAAGAATGTTGTGCAGAAGTAGTGCTATTCTCGATCTGCACTTGTACGGTGAGAATTACCTATAGTTAAGGGTAATTCGAGTGTGTGTTAGTCTTTATACTGTAAGTTGAATCCGCAGGTACCTTCTGTGATCCTTTTGCTTGATTGTGAGTATGGTCTTGGTGATGGTTAGACTACTGCACCGTTGCAATAGCATATTAGTCTGAAGTAATTCGGTCTCCAGGTACAGAGCAATTTGGTACCGTCTAGTTGCTGCTGATAGCTGATCTAAGACTGTATGGACACTATCTAAGGACAGTAGATATCAGTTATTTTGGGAACTAAGTACAGGGCCTCTGTCTAACAGACCCCTACCACTCCCAAGAACCCACTTAGGTCGGTTAAACGCACTTCTGATAGTTAAAATGGAGCGTTTAACATTTTAACATCTAACACTTGGCGCCGTCTGTGGGAAGGTAGCATCAAGATTGCCATTTACCTGACGAAAGTGTTATCTATGGGAAACTGGCATTAAGATCGTCATTCGTCTGTCAGAATCGAACATCAAGATTACCGTTCGTTTGTCGAAAGAAGCAACAGAACCAGATTGTTGCAAACTTGCTGTGGAGACGTGATTATAAACTTTTAAATCGATAGTGATACTACGCGATTAGTACAAAAGATGATACATGCCGGTTACTTGATCCGGTGAAATGTATCCCAAGAACCGTCAGTCTGGAGTACTTAATTTACTAAAGATAACTTCAGGAGGAAGAAGTACAACTAGGTCTGACCCAGTTGTCAAGAAAGTCAAGAACGTTAAAAGTGATTCCGGTCATATTCCGGTAGAACGTGTTACGCCCCTGGTACACTCCAGTACTATTTCGGCACAGTCTGTCGAAGATATAGTAACTCCAGAATCTACCAAGACGCAGTCTAAAGCTAGTTTAACAATCTTAAATAAAGATTCAAATTGGTTTACAACTAGAAATACGTTAGCTAAAGAAATTGGCGAAGGCGAAAAAACACCTTATTTTGGCACAATTTCGGCACATTCTGATGACATTTCGATAACAGAATCACAGTTTTTCGGCGACGGTTTACCATTTTTTGGTGAATCTTCAGCCTAGCCACCACTTTTTGGAGTAAGTTCCCCTACACTGGACATCAAGAAGGAAGGAAAGCTGTTCGAAACCGAGATTCGAAGCATATTGAGCAAAATCATCGCACCGGAAAGTGCACCATCCGACGATACAGATTCCGATAGTTCAGATATTCAGCCCCGAGATATAGAAGGTAGTCACGATACACTCACTATGAACGGGCAACAACAACAACAACAGCATGAGCAACAACATTTATGTCCACCCAGGCCGCCTCCGACAGGAGTGACGTACACTAAATTTGGTGGATTCCCAGGAGATGATCCGGATGCTTACGTACGCACATTCGAGATAAGCTACGTAGTTCTCAACCATCCATTGGATCCGGCGTATAAGGCTATTGTTTTTCAATCGACATTGGTCAATGAAGCAACTAGATGGCTTACAGAATATGATATTAATCACTTCGGCACCTATGAAGCAGTACGAGGTGCCTTTTTGCAAAGATTCAGACTAAAGAAGAATCCAGCCGAAATTTTTGACTATCTGCAAAACAATAGGCAGAAGTTAAATCAAACTGTACAGGAGTACGCTACTCTATTCAGGACGCATCTAAGGCAGTTACCACCAGCACATGCCAACCTACCGGACGACGTTATTACTCAGTGGTTCATCAATGGCTTGACTCCACAACTTAAGCAGATTATGATCATACGTTGTGTAGGAGCAATGACACTAGATGCAGTGATTGCAATGGCTCTGCAACTGGAAAACAAGGTTGGAGGATTTATAGAAGATCTGGAGTGGTTAAAAACAAACAGAAATGTCACTGAAGATATGACCAGACAAGTATACTGCATCACATGCAAGAATTCAGGCCATACTAGTGCCACTTGTGCACTTAATCAGTTATTCTGTGCTATCTGCAACACTGCCGGACACACCACCAAAAACTGCGCATACAACGCCAAAGTACAGGGAACCGCAATTGTCAATGCTATTATACAGGAACTAGGGAAGCCAGCCAATCACTATGTGCCTTCGCAAATGAGAAACAACCAGCAACAAGGATATCGAAATTACAGAGGACAGAGAAACAACAACTATGATGCAAACCACTGGCAGACTGGACCGCCACCGGAAAATCCCAATCTACTACCACCACGCTGTCATTTCTGTGGTGAATTTGGTCACATTAGAAGATTTTGTAAAGATGCAACTGAGTATGATCCGAGGAAGAAAGAACGTCCAAATCCAATGGCTAATATGGTACAAATTACACAAGTGGAAACACACGCTGCAGTAATTCAGACCCGCTCTGGTAAACAACTGCCGCCTGCAGCAGAATTATTTGAACCAGGTATACGCGAACAACAAAGGATGTACAACAAGGCTAGTCAATGGACCACCGCAGAACCTCCTGTCTTCCCAGATCCTATTCCGGTAACCCAGACTCCGTTAACCGAAGAAGGAGCACAACAACAGGATTCCAATTCAGCAGCAGGCACATCATCAGCCGCAGGTACATCATCAGCAGCAGGCACATCATCAGCAGCAGGTATATCATCAGCAGCAAACACATCATCTTCAGTAGACGCATCATCTTCAAAATCTGTGGAAACAATCCAATCACAAAAGGCCTGGGAAATTTTATCTAAAGCATCCATCACTCTTCCTTTGGGCCAATTACTTGCACTAGTAGCAGGAGTTCGACAGCAATTTCAACAACAGTTCAGTCTTGTGCCTTCCTGCATTCCGACGACAGCAACAGTACAACCGGAACCCGATTCTACGGTCGATCATTCAGTTCCTTTAATTACGGTATGGTATAAGAATCATAAAATCACACAGGTACTAATCGATGGAGGATCTGGAGTCAACATTGCTACTGCTGCACTGTGTAAAAGGTTAGGGTGGACCGAAATCAAACCAGTTCAGTTTTTTGTCAAAATGGCAGACCAATCAAGAGTCCATCCCATTGGACTTGTACGAAATGTACCAATCACTTTACAAGGTACAACATTTAAAATGACCTTTGTCATACTGGATTTATCAAAATCCACTCTTGATTACAACCTCCTTTTCGGCCAACCTTGACTGAAGCACGCTAAGGTGATACAGGATTGGTCTGCACAAGAGCTCACTTTCAAGGATAAAAATCGTAAATACATTGTAAAATTAGATGCTATAAAACCTTGTAAGTTGCATGCTATACCGTATTTGGTGGAACCAGTCCATATGTTAGATGGTTTGTCAGATGATGAAGAAGAAGAGTTTCTGAAAAATAATATTGACTTGATCTCCCTAGGAACTGTTGATCTACAATCTGTTGTAGATAATTGGAACCCTGTAGTTTGTACGGTAATGACTGTAACAGAAGAAGATAAGAAGGAAGATACCGCTGCTATAGATGATGCTCAACTGCAACAACTTTTTAAGCCAGCAGACGATATAGAGAAGCCTCGACAATTTTATGTCCGAGAAGATCAGTTGATCACTTATAATTTAGGCAATGAAGATCATCGGCGTTCTGTGAAGATAAAGCAAAACTTACCGAAAACATTTCAAGCAGGCTTAATTCAGCTACTCCGAGAATTCTCCGACGTCTTTGCATGGGATTACAAAGATATGAAAGGATTGGACCCGCGTATCTATCAGCACCGAGTCATGCTGAAGCCGGAAGCAAAACCGAACAAACAACCCAGCTACCGGATGAATCCAAATTATGCATCACAGGTAAAGGCAGAACTTGATAGGCTACTTAAAGTCGGATTTATTGTACCAATAGAACATGCTGAATGGATCTCACCAATTGTTATTGTCCCGAAAAAGAATAAGCAATTACGAATATGTGTAGATTACCGGAAACTAAACGCAGCTACAGTGCCTGATCCTTTTCCGATCCCTTTTCTTGACACAATGCTTGATAGAGTAGCAAGACATGAAATGTATTCATTTTTAGATGGGTATTGTGGATATAATCAAGTCAGAATGGTTGAACAGGATATACCAAAGACTGCCTTCATTACCAACTGGGGTGTGTTTGCTTGTACTGTTATGTGGTTTGGATTGAGGAATGCCCCAAGTACATTTCAAAGGTGTATGGAGGAAATATTTTCTCCTTATCTCACCTCTTTTATGCAATTATATCTTGATGATTTTTCAATTTTCGGTAAGATGATAGCACACCTATTCCATTTACGGTGCTGCTTTCAGAAATGCAGAGAATACAGACTCTGTTTAAACCCAAACAAATCTGTGTTTGCGGTTTCATGTGGCAAGCTACTTGGTCACATCGTATCTGCACAAGGTATACAAGTAGATCCAGATAAAATTTTGGCAGTATTAGAAGCCCCGGTGCCCACTACACCGAAGGAAGTTATGCGCTTCATGGGCCAAGTAAGATGGCATGGACGACACCTTCGGTGCCTTGCTCATTTAGCAATACCACTGAAAAAGCTAATCACCAAGACTCCTCGACAATTTGAGTGGACTCAGGAGTGTCAGATAGCATTTGATCATTTAAAGAATTTATTAACACAAGTTCCCATCTTACAGCCGTCGGACTGGGATCGCCCATTTCATGTATTTGTTGATGCTTCAGATATAGCAATAGGAAGCATTTTGATGCAACAAATTGATAAGTGGTTCAAACCAGTGTACTATGCAAGTCAAAGATTAGCCCCTGCTGAGAAGAATTACTCTGTAACAGAAAGAGAATGTCTAGGGCTAGTATCTTCTGTCAAGAAATTCAGACATTATTTGCTGGGCCGTAAATTTACATTTCATGTAGATCATGCTGCACTTGTCTATCTGGTTCGGCAATAGCATCTAGGTGGTCGATTAGCATGATGGGTTCTACTCTTACAAGAATTTGACTACGAAGTCATTCATCGGCCAGGCAGTTCACATGCCTTGGCAGATTTCCTCTCCCGCTTAGATTCCGGTGAAGCTTCGGTGGGGATAGATGACACAACCCCGGCTATTTATGTCTCTGAACCAATGAATGATGAAATTATAGACCCACCCACACCATCTACATATTATGATCAGATCCTGACCTTTCTCACTGATGGCTGCCTTCCATCTCAGACTTCTACGACAATACGCCAGAAAATTGCAGTTTTCAGCCGTCGATTTCGGTTGATTGCTGGAGAATTATACTATGTGGATCGTACCGAGATTTTACTTCGATGTATTCCACCACACGAAGTGAACTCAGTTATTACTTTGGCTCACTCAACTCCTTCCGGTGGTCATTTTGCTGCAGACTTAACACACCGGAAAATTCTGCAAAGTGGTCTCTGGTGGCCAACTATGTACAGAGACGTATCACATTTTGTCAAGCAATGTGATACTTGTCAAAGATCTGGACAGCCCTTGCAACGTCATCTTTTCCCTCTACAACCCATCTTACCATTGGAACCTTTCCAGAAGTGGGGACTAGATTTTATCGGTCCGATTATACCTCCAGCAGTCTTCAGTAACAATCGTTACATACTGACCTGTACAGATTATGCAACCAGATGGGCAGAAGCCTGGGCTTTATGGTCTGCTACAGCTGATGCGGTAGCAAAGTGCCTGCTAACCGATGTCTTTCCACGTTTTGGTTTACCACTAGAACTTGTTTTAGATCAAGGCACTCATTTTGTAAACAATTTAATGAAGGCACTTACACAGTCGTTCCAGGTCATGCATAAGTTTAGTTCTCCTTATTATCCTCGTGCTAATGGTTTGGCTGAAAGTTCAAACAAATCTTTGCTGAATATGCTTCGGAAATTGATCATGGAAGCACCGGAAAGATGGGATCAACAGCTACCTGCAGTGTTATGGGCATATCGAACTACATACAAGGTAACAACAGGATTAACACCTTTCACACTAACTTACGGATTGGAAGCAATAGCACCAATGGAGATAGTTATACCAAGTTTACGAGTAGCAATCGCTCAGAAACTGCTATCGGAAGACTCACTGTCATTTCGGTTGGATACACTCAGAGAGTTAGATGAACAACGTGTTGGATGTGATGGCTGGATGCACTCAGAAGTTGAGTTGATGCTGCAAATCCTGCTTTACACCTGCCCTCTCTTGTCTTCATATATGCTTAGTAGACTCCTTGAGCTTCCAAATAACACCAAAATATGCTATATGTACTTTGGAAAAGGTTTGAGTAATGACTTGATCAAAACAGACTACTTTGCAAATCACAAGACTTGAAAAGTTTCTATTTTAGTCTTGATACCTGCTCAGTGTTATGCTCAGTATGACCAGTGTAGTTACAATTAGCAAAATTCCTTCTAGAGACATTCAATTAGCTTAGTAAGCTTCCATTTGCAAGTGGAACGAAAGAAAATGATAAACCACACTCAGAGAAATCACTTTAGCAAAATAAGGTGTACCCCCGATTTTTTAGGAGACTTACAGTCACAGACCAGTGAGCACCCCGACTAAGATTTCTCTGTGATGGTAGATCCAATGGCCTTGAAACTTTGTAGGTGTATAGTAGACTTTGAGCTGAATCTAATGAACTTTGAATCATCCAAGTTGGTTCAGTAGATCTTGAGATATGCCTCTTGGAAGTTGACAGAGTTGGAGGTAGTCACACAGAGAAAACAGAGACTATGAATATATGTATATTGATTAAATCTAATGATTGTACATTCCCATTGGCATGTAATGTGATGCTCAATGGTACTCAGAGGTGTAGGCTATGGTGTAGCTCATACACACTCAACAATTCAGAAATGCCTCGGGAAGAGTGACACATACCCGCGACTTTTTACATTGCTTTTTATAAGAATTTTGAAGGAGTTTGAGTTTTGAATTCAAGTTTTGGCTCCCTTCAATCTCTCAACTAAACTTAGGGAGATATTCTCTCTATTACAACCATTCAAATTTCCACGACTTTCTCTAGTAGGTGTGATTACAAAATATTCCAAGTCACCATGACTTTTACAATTAATTAAAAAATGAAAACTCATAAGCATGAATTTCTATGGTTCATTCTCCAAGTGATATCTTCATGAATTAGCCCAAGCTAGGCTTCCATGGTCCAAGCTTTATGTTGAGTCTTCAAGATACAAATCAAAGCCAAGTGTGAAGGCTTGATTTACACCAACACAACGATGGCACAACTTTTTAACTATACAAGAAGTACAACTAAGACAGGCTCGGATGCATGATCGACACTTGAAAACTCCAGTTTTTACGGTAGGACAACTTTTCCTTTTTTATAATGCAAAGTCAAATCGGTCTGCTGGTAACTTCAAATTACGGTGGTATGGCCCTTACCGGATTTCAGAACAAGTGAGCCCAGCAACTTTTCGGTTGACTACGTTGACCGGAAATCCTCTTCCGAAAGTAATCAACAGTTCGAAGCTACGGCCATACCAACACGAATCTAACCCGCACTGAAACGTTTTTCGGTGGGCCGCGTCGTTTGGCGCTCGCTTTTCTTTCCTTTTCTTTTCCTTCTTTTATTTTTGCGTACTTAATAATATAAGTCTGTAAATATTCGCGTTTTGAACAATATTTATGACTAAAGCCGCCCTGCCCCTTCGAGCTCTTCATGCATGCATACCAAAGTTAAGAATTATCAACCCCCTGCCGCGTGATTATTACTGCTTTTGATTACTCTCTACTACAGCACCACTACATAACCTTTTCCAGTTCGCCGAAAAAACGCTATTGTGTTTATGTGATTGTGCTTTGTGTTTTCATTGTGCTCTGTGTACCTGTGTTCTCTGTCTTCGTGTGCGCCATGGAAGCCTTGGCTAATTACGCCACTTTCCGTGACGGTCTCCCTACCGAGGTAGGAGAGTACTTGCACATACGTGGGTTGGCAAACTTCGCTGAACTGCTTTGGCATTCAGTGGAGTCCCACCCATTCTTCGCCAACATCATCTCCGCCATAGCCAACACACCTGCCAATGAGCAACGATGGGCTATCACTTCCTTACCCTCCCAAACACTTATCACATTGCAAGCCTTTGCAGAAGCTTTTAGACTCCCATCGCAAGACCGAGAAAATGGCCCAAGCCTGACAGTTGCTGGTATGGGTGAACTATTTCCCAGACATTCGTCTAACGAGTATGCAATCCTCTGCCGACCAGAACCCGAATGATCAGCCCTTCAATTTTTAGTATCCATACTCAACCTCCAGAAACGCACATATGGAATATCCCGCCCTTTCTACTCCGCCATAGAACTAGCCGCAGGAGAACCAGTGAACTTCGCCTCTTTCTTCTTTCACCGCATCCACAAGGAATGCGTAGCTATCATGAAACAAGTAAACAAGAGAGGTACGCCGAGATCCAGACTACCCCACATCATCTCATTTCTCTTTCCGGCCATACTCGCAGTGCAAACACCACCCAGGGGACCAGTTCTGCGACACGAAGAGTCAATACAACTGTGGGGCGACGAGGAAGAAGACGAGGAAGAATTAAATCAACTATTTCGAAGAAAAAGAATAAGGATTAGCTCTTCTGAAAGCGAAGCACAAGGAGCTGCCGGAGGAAACAATGAGGGCAATGAAGAAGAGGATAATCAAGAAGAAGAAACATTCCACGACACCACAACCTCCATGCAGAATGAATCATCTGCGCAATCTTCCCAAGAGCAACAACAAGAAAATTGTACTGAAGCAGAAACAGCAAAAAAGCCATCTGAAGAAGAACAACACATAGATGAAGAACAAGTGGCTAAAGAAGCACTCGAAAGACTGCTTAAAGCAGTTGAGTCTGCAGCCGAAGACACTGCACAGCAAAACACAGATCAGGTAACCCAAACTCACACCATCATTCCCACTCCCCCACCGGAACCACCCATCGATCCCATTATCCCTATACAGCCCAACCACCCCAACGAAGCCACAACCTCTTCTTCATCATCACCCAACTACTCTCCACCAAACTCCCAACAACTCCTCACGCCATCCTCGTCCCAACCTCGTCATCCTCCTCAACTCCCATCCATCCCCATATTCTTAGAGTTAGAATCAATGGGTTAGCTTCTAATAACTCTATCACAACAATTGCCACAACAATTGAAGCAAATCACAGATACGGTTCGAGAAGACTTCCAACACAAATTGGAAATAATGGAGGCAGATATCACTCCCCTCCAGGAGGAACTACAGACTGTAAAAGCGGAAAACCATGCACTTCACGCACAAATAGAGCAATTACAGGCCAAACTTCAAAAATAGGATCAAATTACAACTCAGCGAGATGAAGCCCAGGCAGCAGCAAAAGAGAAGGAAGAGCTGTTACTAATTGCCGATGCAGAAATAATCAAACTGAAGCAAGATATCCAGGACAAGGAAGATGCACGGATTGCCTTAGGCAACTTACTCGATGAAACCAGGAAGCAATTACATGAACTGGTGCAGTAGAATCAAGAACAACAGTTGCAGCAGAAAAGAACAGAAGAAGAACTGCATAGAACCAACGATAATCTGAAAGATGTAAATAATATGCTCAAGCACTACCTAACAAAGGAAGGCCAGACACAGAAGCTTATTGCAAATCTCAAACGAGAGAAGGACTCATACAACAAAACTATAGATTTTCAAGTTCAGGAGATAGAGAGGCGCGAAAACCAACTGGCAAACATTAAAGAAAGAGTACAGAAGATGGAGCAACAACTCGAGGAAATGAATACGTCCAGAGATGCTGCATTAGCCAATGAATTTTATCTGCAAGAAGCATTTTTGCAAACACAGGCAGAGATTCTGCTCACCGAAGCCATCGCTCTTAGCTCTGTTAGAATAGATGCGCAACTAGTAGAACCAGATACCCTTAAACAAATGTTAGAAACACTTAAGAAGAAGATTGCCCGAACTTTTAGACTAGCCCGGAATATGTATTTAGAAGGAATAATTGACAAACGGTAATTTTGTAAAACTTGCAGGTTTGAGTCCACCGTGCGTGCCAGAGTGTTAGCCGGCCGCCGGAGTGGGACAGATGTAACGGAAATCTTTGTAAAACACGCGCGAAAGGTTGTTACGTGCATATTTGTAAATCTTTATAAAGCAATGAAAAGAAGTGCTCTGCAAAGGGGGGCGGAGAGCGCGGGGAATTTCTGGCCTAATTCTCATGTTATCACCAGACTGTTGGTCTGGTTGTCTGTCTGAATGTTGCGCCAATGTGTGTTGTTTAGTTTCTGAATTGCTCGAGGTCGTTGTGAGTAGTTGAGTTATTCTTATTGAGTGAGTTTGCATAGTGAACCTTAAGTGTTACTGTAGTTTGTCCTGTCTAGTTCTGCGTACTCTGTTGTGTTCGGTGTTATTATCTGTCAATCTCGGTTACACGGTGAAATTAGTTCATTCAGTAAGACGTGGACGATGCCTGAAGATTACTGTGAATCGTTGTGACGAATTATCCTGTTAGATGTACAAAGTAGTGCTCCTCTCCTTGTTGAACTGCTAAGTACTGATAAGTCTGTGTGAGCGTGGTATTCTTTCCCTAAGAACGTTGTGTAGAAGTAGTGCTATTCTCGATTTGCACTTGTACGGTGAGAATTACCTATAGTTAAGGGTAATTCTAGTGTGTGTTAGTCTTTATACTGTAAGTTGAATCTGCAGGTACCTTCTGTGATCCTTTTGCTTGATTGTGAGTATGGTCTTGGTGAAGGTTAGACTACTACACCGTTGCAATAGCATATTAGTCTGAAGTAATTCGGTCTCCAGGTACAAAGCAATTTGGTACCGTCTAGTTGCTGTTGATAGCTGATCTAAGACTGTATCAACACTATCTAAGGACAATAGATATCAGTTATTTTGGGAACTAAGTATAGGGCCTCTGTCTAACAGACCCCTACCACTCCCAAGAACCCACTTAGGTCGGTTAAACGCACTTCTGATAGTTAAAACGGAGCGTTTAACATTTTAACATCTAACAAGACACACACACATACACACATAGACACATACACACATAATGATGCATTCACACACATACACATGCATACACACATAGACACACATATACACACACACATACACACATACACACACATATATGCATACACACACACACATAAAGAGACATACACACACATACACATACATGCATACATGCATACATATGCATACATAATGCATATGCATACATACACATACATAATGCATACACACACATATGCATACATAATGCATACACACACATACACACTCATAGACACACATAATGATGCATTCACACAGATACACATGCATACACACATAGACACACATATACACTTACACATCCAAACATACACACTCATAGACACACATTCATACACACACACATCCAAACATACACACTCATAGACACACACACATACACATAGACGTGCACACACACACATACACACACATATACACACACACATAGACACATACACACATAATGATGCATTCACACGCATACACATGCATACACACATATGCATACATACATGCATACACATACACACATAGACACATACACACACATAGATACATACATACACATAAACACATAATGCACATGCTTACATACACATACATAATGCATACACATACATAGACACATACACACATAATGATGCATACACACACATACATATGCATACACACATATGCATACATACATGCATACACATACACACACATAGATACATACATACACATAAACACATACACACTCATAGACACACACATACACATAGAAACACACACACATATACACACACACATACACACATAGACACATACACACGTAATGATGCATACACACATACACATGCATACATAGACACACATAATGATGCATACACACACATACATATGCATACACACATATGCATACATACATGCATACACATACACACATAGACACATACACACACATAGATACATACATACACATAAACACATACACACTCATAGACACACACACATACACATAGACACACACACACATATACACATACACATACACATACACATATAGACACATACACACATAATGATGCATACACACATACACATGCATACATAGACACACATAATGATGCATACACACACATACATATGCATACACACACATATGCATACATACATGCATACACATACACACATAGACACATACACACACATAGATACATACATATACATAAACACATACACACTCATAGACACACACACATACACATAGACAACACACACATATACATACACACATACACACATACACACATACACACATAATGATGCATACACACACATATGCATACATACATGCATACACATACACACATAGACACATACACACACATAGATACATACATACACATAAACACATACACACTCATAGACACACACACATACACATAGACACACACACACACACATATACACACACACAAACACACATAGACACTTACACACATAATGATGCATACACACACATACACATGTATACACACATACAAACACATATATACACACACATACACACATACACACATATATGAATACACATACATAGAGAGACATACTCACACATACACATACATGCATATATATACATACATAATGCATATGCATATGCATACATACATACATACATGCATACATACACACACATACACATACATACACACACACATATACACACACATACACACATAGACACATATACACATAATGATGCATACACACACATACACACACATATACACGCACATACATACACACACACATGCATACATACACATACTTAATGCATACACACTTACATATGTACACACATATATATTGATTTCTAACCATTTTGTTTTATATGTTAGGTATTATGGATCCCAGTAGAGAGACAAAGGCCAAACTCACTCTCATAAAAGGTCTTATGAGAGCAAGAGTTCCGTCTGATACTCTAGGGGCCATAATGCGTGATTACTCAGAGATGTCTGATGAGGAGCTGGATTATACGATCCAGATGCTTACCGAGCGATCAGACGAGGGCTCTTCTGCGGCTCCACATGCAGGAAGAGAGCTATCTGATCATAGGTATGTTTTTTTTTTCATAAACTTTTTTAATGATATTATAACACATATTTTTATTTATTTCTATCTATCTATTTTCAGGACACCTATACCACCTCCAAATCGTGATAGCAGAGCAGAGTTGCCTATGAGGACATGCATAGGCACCTTAGGACTAGAGTGTGACATAGAGCCAGAGGGGAACATTGTGTACATAGGGAATGGATTGGAGTTCAAGAGAAGAATGCGGGCACTATGCGACTCTTACGTGCACTTTGTCCACTTACCATGGAAGTAAGTAAAAGCTTTACATATAAATTGAAATAAATATCTTATGTTTTATTTACATTATGTTTTTTAATTTTGTAGTGAGCATGATGAGAGGGATAAAAAATACGTACTTAGTTCACTTGAGACAGAGTTTGGGACAAGATGGTCGCTTAAGTGGTGTCTAAAAGAGATGCGGACACTTAATGCTCATCGTCGCAACAATGCACGGTATGCACTACTTTTATGGATATATATGTGGATATGAGTATATGTGTTTATGCATGTATGTATGTATATGAGAGAGAGAGAGAGAGTGAGACTAGAGGTATAAATACACGCATACACACACATATACATCATACATGCACATTTACACACATATACATATACATGCACATTTATACATACACACACATACATGCACATTTTTACACATACATACACATGCAATGTTACACACATATAATGAATACACATAGACACATGCACATACTCACATACACATACACATACTCACATACACATACACATGCATAATCATATGTACACACACATAGACTCATATAATCATATTTACATGCATATATACATATACACATGCATATATACACACAAAACACATGCATATGCACATATAGATACACATACATACACAACACATGCATACGCATAAATAAATAAATAAATAAATCCTATTTCAAAAATCCTAAATTGAAAACACTAATTTTGATATTAGGGTTTTGAAATCCCTAATTTAAAAACTCTAATTCAACCTTTTAGCCATATTTTTGAAGTATATGTACACCTCCGACGTCCTACTAGAGAGATGTCTCTCCTCCCAACCTTATGCCTCTATATATAGCTACTCGAATCAACGAGGATCATAACATATGTAAAGATATATACACATCATGTAGATAGGATACATAAATATAAAATGGAGTAGATATATTATGCATCATACATACATGTCTAAATGCACACATAAATATATATGTACATACTAACATATTTACATGTACACATTTACACATAGACATATATACATATATACATGTACACATCACATATACATGCCTACATGCACACATAAACATATATATACATGCATACATATTTACATGTACATATTTACACATAGACACATATACATATATACATGTACACAATTATAAACACTTGCATATATTACATGAATACATGAATATTTTACATAAATGCATATGCATATATACACATATGCATAGTTAACACATGTATACATATATCACACACATGCAAACACATACATATACATGAAATACATATATATGCATACTAACATATGTATACATATGATACACATGAATACACACACATATGCATACATACATGATAAAAGTTTGCTCCTCGACGATAAGGCTATATATAAAATAATTAGGCATACCCCCGAGCTTCATGTTCTAACTTAGAAGAACATGATTTCATCTCTCTAGTAGGATTCATCGTTATTCAAGTTAATAAAAAAAACCTATTATCTGATATCCATTCAGAAGCTTCAAGTTATTGATCGATAACTAGAGTAGAATTTACTATGTAATCTGCTCATATGTTTTCATTATTGCCATCATTTTGGTAAGACATCAATATAGTCTCATCTTCATTATCGTTATTGATTTCATTTATTTCTTCTATTGTTAAATCTATGTTCTCATGAATCACATCATCTATTGATGGATTATTATCTATTTCTGGTAATTCCTCTTCCTCATCAGTAGAATCAGCATGTAGAGAATTATCCTCTTCATAAAAAAGATTAGTATCATTATCACGTATAATGATTCTAATTTCTATTTCAGATGTTGATGTATCAGTATCTGATGTTGAATCATCAAGAGGACTTTCTTCGATCTCTCTAACAATAAACTGTTCAAACAATGACCTACCTCTAGGTTGCACATGAATGACTTGCCACCAAGGATGAGCATCTGGGTTTTTATAAAAAAATGCTTGTTCAATATGCCTAGGAAGAATATATGGTTCTTTAGTAGATCGCATTACCTTGGAAGAATCAATTGCCCAAAACCCACATAATTCCTTTCTTAATGTGGAATTACTACCTTTATACTCCGCTCGAAACCAGTCAACCTTCAAAATGACCTATCAAAATATATAACAACAAAAACCCATTATTAGGTGTTTAAAAAAATAACTAACTCTAAAAAAAATATATAATATTTTTTCTACCTGTTTGAATGTACGAAATGAAATTTCGTAGATACCAACAATAGTTCCTACGTAACCAAGTTCGCTATCTATAAGGTTCATGTCTTTTGAGCTAGCACGTGATAATTGCTTGAAAGAAGCAACAATACTAGAATCCTCTGTTTTATGTAAAGAATCAATGGCTTTGATTCTAATATGCTGTCCAAAAGCCCACATATTAGTTAACATTCGAGCCTGCAAAATAAAGTCAATTAGTAAATAGAAACTAACATACATATATAAAAAATATAAAATATTATTCTAATAAAATTAACTTTTGTTCACAACCTATCGTTAACTCTCTTTGCTCATCTGAGATTTCTTCATTATTTGCATTGGCACGTTGCAAACGACTATATAGCCAATCCGTGAAAGAAGGTATATCTGTAATCTCATTATTATCGAGATTACGTCTAGATCTTTTGTTTTTTTGCCTTTTACTTCGAAGATTTTGAAGTTCCTCGTACTCGCTAAGGAATGCTTGCATGCATTTGCTATTATATGCTACAAAAGTAGAAACATCATTTTTTTCTTGAAATGTAAATAAGAATGGAACCCCCTTACCTGATAATACCTCATCTGTTATTTTTGAAGAAGACTCGTTGGTCCATGCACGTGGAGCTTCTTCATGAACTCTTTCAAGGTACTCGCTAACGTAATACATGCACTCTTCAAGCATCCAACCCTTTGCCATGGATCCTTCTGGTTTTGCTCTTTATCGCACATAACCTTTTAGTATTCCCATAAATCGCTCGACCCAAAACATCCATCGAGTGTTGACAACACCTGCAATCTCTATCTCATCTACAAGATGGACTAATAAATGAACCTGAATGTCAAAAAATGAAGTAGGAAGTTCTTTTTCCATCAAACATAGTAGCTCTTTGCATTCACGATTTTTTTGTGGGATCAAACTTTTATCGATCTCTTTGGATGTAATCCACCTATACATATCATAAAAACTATTATAAAGAAGTTAATTAAAAAATAAAAGATATCCAATATTCATACATATTAAATATAAAAGTATCATAATTACCTTATAAGTGATCCAAGACGATAGATCACATCTCGTACTCCTTTTGTTGTACATCCATCGATAACCAAAGGTAAAATATGTTTCAAAAAGTTATGCCAGTCATGGGTCTTTAACCCAGATAAGCTCTTATCATCCATAGTAAACATGTTTTGAAACTGTTAAACATGCGTTGCCATCAGAGACGCGTTTAAGCTCTTTTCGGGTTCTTGGGAGTGAAAGGGGTCTGAATAATCAGAGGCCCTATACTTGATTTCCCAATTAACCACTCACACCACAGTACCTTAATGTTTAAATCTCTGTTAATACGAATTAATCTGCAGACTCTGGTTCGTTCTCTCACCGTATTACTATCTGTACTCAGACTATTGCTAGTTCTTCCACAACCTTACCGATTATGCTCTGGTTGATACGTTCTCAACACACAGTGCCGGAACTATTCATTACCGTAATACAGACTCACAAGTCTTACTTACTGGAACAACGTTAAACACAATTGATGATAATAAAAAAAAAGCAAAATAACACAGTACTACTCATAATTCTCCAACATAACACAACGGAACTCCACAGAATGTAATCGCCCAGATAGACAGTCTGGCGATTCTTCTAGTTGTTGTCGAAGCGTGCTTTCATTAGATTATAAATGGTTACATCTCTTCGCAGCGACCTTTCGATTCGTGCGGAATACGAAAAGAAAAAAGATTTACAATTGCCAATCCGGTGGCTTACACTGGCACACACGGTGGACTTGAACCCGCAGAGATACAAAATTTATAACTCTTCTACTATACCCTTAATATACATTGTTCGGGCTAACTTAAATGTCGTGGCAATTTTCTGCTTCAGTGAGTCCAACATCTTTTTTAGAATCTCCGGTTCTACAAGCTGAGCATCAGTTCTAACTGAACTGGTTGCAATTACCTGACTCATCAAAAGTTCTACCTGTGTTTGTAGAAACGCTTCCTGCACGTAAAAGTCATTGGCCAGTGCCGCATCCCGGCTCGATTTCATATCGACAATATGTTGATCTATTCATGATAAACATTCTGCTTGAGCTCCAAGTTTCCTTTCTCTTCTCTCCAGTTCTTGATTCTGAAGTTGGATGGTCTGAAAATAAGCATCTCGCTCTCTTCGAATCGCTAGAACCTCTTTCTGGAGCTGAGCGACCAATGTCATCTGTTTTTTAAGAGCAAAATTTGATTCAAACAAATTATCATTAGCAAGTTGAAGTTCTCTGTTTGTCTGTTTGGCTAAATCCGCCATCTCTTTTCCTGTCTACAATGCTTCATCAAGTTGAACTCGTGTTTCGGCCAATAAATTTCCAAGGGCAGCTCGTGCATCCTCCTTATCCTATACTAACTGTGTTAAGTGGACAATCTGAGCATCGGCAGCACTTAATAAATCATTTTTAACCTGAATCTCAGCTAACGCAGCATCTCTTTGACTAATTAATGATTCCTGTTCAGCAAGTCTGGGTTGGAGCTGTTGAATCTATAGGTGCAGAGCATGATTTTCTGCTTTTACTGCATCGATTTCTTCCTGTAATGGAGTAATATCTGCTTGGTGGAGGAGTGGGTTGCAGATTGTTAGTCACCAACAATTTTTCATTAAGTTGCTCTGAAGTCACTTGAGGTTGGGCAATTGCAGAATCTACTGCCGCAATCAATTGTGCCAAAACTTCTGCAACAATAACCTGCGTATCTTCTTGCACATCTTGTTGGGACTGCTGCTGAGATTCTTCCTTAGAAGATTTGTCTTCAGAATCGACAGTAACACTTTGATCTCGTTGCTAGTTTGGAGAAGACTCAGCGGACGAATCATGGTGAATCGAGGTGGCAATGTCGTGGAAAATCTCTTCTTCATTTTTGTCTGCGTTATTTCCAGCGGCAGACGCTTGTACTTGACTGTCAGAAGAACTAATTTGTATGTGTTTTCGGCAGAGGAGCAGGATGATTTCTTCATCATCTTCTCCGTCATCTTCAAGTATTTGAGCAGATTCCTCATGATATAAGATTGGAGCTCTTGGAGGTGGTTGCGCTGCTTAGAGGGCCAGAAACAAAAAGGTAATGATATGCGGTAAACGTGAACGCGGAAGTTCTCCCTTATTTACATGTTTAATAACCATGACGCATTCACGGTGAATGCACCGGAAATAGTAAAAAGCAAAATTGACAGGCTCTCTAGCAGCCATATCAATCACCGAGTAGAATGGGCGAGAAATCCCATAAGTGCGTTTCTGTAAGTTCAGTATGGCTACTAAAAATTGCAAAGCTGTTCGTTCAGGCTCAGGACAACAGAGTATGGCATACTCATTCGAAGAGTGCCTGGGAAACAATTGAATCATCGTAGCGATTGGAAGGTTAGGACCATTCTCTCGTCCTTTCGGAGAGAGTCAGAAAGCGGCAGCAAATGACTGCAGGGTGATTACGACATGAGAGGGGAAACACGTAATAGGCCAACTCTGCTCCGTAGCAGGTGTGGTGGCATTAGCAGCGATAATCTGAGCATAATATGGATGGCACTCCACTGAATGCCAGGGCAATTCAGCGAAGTTGGACAAACGTCGGACCCGCAAGAATTCACTTACGTCCTGAGGGAGTCCGTCACGGAAGGTAGCAAAGTTTGCTAAAGCTTCCATGATGCGCACACAAAGTAGCACGAATACACAATGATTACAGAAAACGCAAAGCACACAGAACACGTAGACACAATAGCGATTAACAGCGGAAAGAAGAAGATTAAGTAGATACTTGGTAACGGGAGGCTATCAAAAATGCTAATCATCACGCGATGTTGAGATGATAACCTTCATAACTACGGTGTGCATGCATGAGCAGAATCAATAACAAAAGGCAGCGATTATTCATGGTTATGTAGCAAAACAAGGAGTTTATGGTCTTTATTCAACTAACACGCAAAACTAAAAAAAAGGAAAAGAAAAGAAAAGAACAAAAAAGAAAAAAATACGCGGGCAACCGCAGAACACTTCAGTGCGAATCAGGTGCTTGATGATACGGCCACAACTTTGAACCATTTATCACTTTAGGAAGAGGAATTTCGGTCAAGGTAGTCAACCGAAAAGTAGTTAGGCCCACTTGTTCAGTAATTCGGTAAGCGACAAGACCATCGTAATTTGAATTTTCCAGACGCACGATTTGATTTAGCATTATAAAATAGCACAAGCTGTCCTACCGTAAAAACTGGAGTTTCAAGAAAGCGATTATGAGTACGTGCTTGCCGCAACTGAACTTCTTGAAGGGTCAGAAAACTTTCCCAGCGATGTTCATCCAAGTCTCTGAGTGTATCCAACCAAAATGATAAAGAGTCCTATGGCAACAATTTTTGAGTAATAGCCACGCGCAAGTTGGGTACTACAATTTCCATTGGCGCTATTGCTTCTAGCCCATAAGCCAGCTTGAAAGGAGTCAGTCCGGTTGCTACTTTGTATGTAGTTTGGTATGCCCATAATACTGCAGGTAGTAACTGATCCCATCTTTGTAGTGATTCCACAATCAATTTTCGAAGCATACTCAGCAAGGTCTTGTTGGTACTTTCAGCTAAGCCATTAGCACAAGGATAATACGGTGAACTGAATTTATGCAAAATTTGAAAAGTATGTGTTAACACTCGAATTAAACTGTTAGCAAAGTGTGTTCCTTGATCTGTTACAAGTTCCAAAGGTAATTGATATCGTGGGAATACGTCCTTCATTAGAAACTTTGCTACCAAAATAGTTGTAGCGGACCGTAAAGCCCAAGCTTCTGCCCATCTGGTAGCATAATCTGTACATGTCAGAATGTGGCGATTGTTGCTAAGGATTTTTTTTATATAAAGGAAGTTCGGCAATAGCCTACTCTCCCGGACTTGAATTAAATTAAGAAGCAAAGGTACAATAGAAGGGGACTAGTGCCCACGGGACCCCCCAAATCCCACAAAGCAAGGGAAGCTTGATTGAATCCTAGGTTGCATTACAGAGAAGGTTAATCACCCTCTCATCGCCCTCATGCGGGGCCCACTTGGGTTTGAGCTTGTTGTTGATCAAAAGGAGGACTTGATGGTGCCTGAAGGGGGGGGATTTCTTACTGTTAACGATCCTTTTGCCAAGGAGGAATAGTGATTTCTCAATCGACCACTCCCTGGGGGGATTGCCGAAGTTGAGAGCACACCTCTCCCGCCAAATTTTCCACAGGGCTTCCCCTCTGATGGCGTTCCAGAGTGTCGCAGAGCAGCCGATCGCTTCTCCCAAAAGGACTTGTTTCCAATTAAGCTGTTTTTGGAGTCTGATTTTCAATCCAACCGTCTACCAGATTCTGTAGGAGTTGGGGCAAGTAAGGAAGATGTGTGGGACATCTTCGATAGCACGGTGGCAGCATTTGCACCAAGGAGGGATCCCACAAAGTTTGCTAGCCTTATGGTTGGTCCAAATTCCCCGATGAAGGATTTGCCATAAGAGGACAGACTTCTTAATCTCTATAAGGGGGTGCCAGATACCCATGAATTTCATGTCCCACCGAAGCCGCGTCCAAGACAGGCACCACTTCCTGTTGAGGCTGATCTGGAGGTCAGCCGTTTCTTTGATGTTCGGGATTTTGAGTAGGCTATTTCCATTGTGCCATTTGAGACCAAGCGAGTTCAGTGTGTCGTGTCCCATGAGAAGGCGAGTCTTGTGACGATCCCAAGCAAGGCATCTGCTTTGCAAAGTGTTCCATTCTTCGTAGGAGATGTTTATGCGAGGGTCGATATCCTCGAAGTTGATCCAGCTGTTGGTGTCATGTTTCCAGAGGTGTTTCCATTTTTTGAATCCTTTGTTCCATAACTTCTTGGCATTTTGAATGTTCCACGACTCCACACTCCTGATGCCATGTATCGGAAACCAGATAGAGTCGTTTTGTCTGATTCCGGCCGCCCACTTCCAGTCCTCACTAATTCTTGTGAAGCTTTTGACTTTATTCCAGCCCTTCCAAAGGGAGCACACGAGATTGGAGCCTTTCGGGAAGACGGGGATCGGGGAGAATAGCAGGGTCATGATGTCAAGGTTCTTCCAGTTCGGGAACCCCATGAGGGCCAACTCATTCTTGTTTCTGAAGATCAGCTTGGCCCACGAGGCCTCCCTATTGCACCAAGCCTTAATCATCCATTTGGCTGCCAGCTTGTTAGCCATACACCCGATGTCCAGGATACCAAGCCCCCCACTATCTCTAGGGCTAGTGCATATGGCCCATTTGATTTTAGGCACCCCCCTTTTGTTATGATCGCCCGTCCAAAGAAAGTTTCTACAAATACTGTTCAGTTTGGACAGGCCTTGCTCATTCGGTCTCCAACAAGAAAGGAAATAGATGGTAGAAGAGAGGAGGAACGTGTTGATAACCATCGCACGTCCAGCGAGATTGATTTGCATACCTCTCCAGTAGTTAAGCTTGTTTTCGAGTTTGGCCAGCACCCAGTTCCATCGCTGCTCCATAGAGACGCCAAACCCCAAGGGGATTCTAAGAAGTCGAAAGATTTGGCCCTGCGGAATGATTTGACAGCCATGATCAATGAGAAGGCCAGGATGATGTCCCACAATAGCCCTAAAGGCGGTCTTAGAGTGATTGATTTTGGATCCAGAGGCATCACAAAAGGTAGCAAGACACCTCCAGAAAGTCTCCAGGCTGGTATTATCATTGTGAACGAACGCGTTCATATCATCGGCAAAAAGTCTCATGATGATTTGACTGTGGTCGTGAGGCAGCCGGAGGCCTTTGATATTGCCAGCCTCCACATGATGTGCCACAAGTCTGCTCAGCCCCTCAGTGGTGATGGCAAAAAGAAGGTGGGCCAGAGGGCACCCTTGTCTAATAGATCTTTTAAGATGGATCGCCTTCGAAAGTTTGCCGTTAACGTTAATTTGGGTCGTTGCGTTTCCGAGAAGGGTCGCGATCATCTTGGTGAATTTCTGACTACATCCGAGATCTTGGAGCGACTGCAGAATATAGTCCCATTCTAGCCTGTCGTAGGCTTTGTCAAAGTCGATCTTGAGGAAAACCACATCTTGATTAGACTCATTTGCAAATTGAATACCTTCCCAAATATCCATAATGGTTTCCAGGATAGACCTGCCTTTGATGAAACCTTTTTGGTCCTCACTAAGCCAAGATCTCAAGATCTCTTCGATGACTTTGGCAATGATCTTGTATCCTGTTTGGAGCATCGTAATAGGCCGCCAGTTCTCGATTCTGTTCTTTTCCCCCTTCTTGTGTATCAACTTGATAATTCCATTATTTAGACAAGAAGGAAGAGCACCAAACTTTAGCGCTTCTTGCCAAACCATCCGAAGAGGGGTGGCAACCACTAGCTTGAAGGATTTAAAGAACTCGTTAGTGAGTCCGTCGGGTCCCGGGCTTTTGCCGAGAGGGAGGGCATCAATGACCTCAATGATTTCTGATTCGGAGATAGGGGCATGAAGAAGGGAGTGGAGGTTGGGTGGTATTCTCCGGGGGGAAACCCTAGAAATGGCAGCCATACAGTCCCTTCTATGGTGGGAGAGGGGGTTCGAGGTTCCCAGGAGTCTCGTGAAGTGCCCTTCGATGATGCCAAAATTATCTTCTTCCGAATTGCATACATTGCCATGTGGATCTAGCAGTAGGGGGATCGATTCTCTGTTGTGTTTCCTTTTAAGGATACGGCACATCTCTTTGGTGGGTTTGTCGGCTTTGCCAGCCCACCACTCCTTGAAGAAGATTTGCAAGTTTTTCCTTTGTATTTCTTCCTCGTATCTCAACACTGCTCTGATTTTTCGGAGACCTTTCTGGGATTGGTGTTTTCCTTTGTTCACTTCCTCCTCGAGCCGCCAGAGTCTGTGGTAAAGAGCTTCCCTGCGAGCCCGCCGCACAGTCTCGAGCATCTTCTTAGTTCTGATCATGATCTTACGAGACTTGTCGACCGCACTTCTCCAGCACTTGGCTGGGGCCAAGCCAGAGGCGAACGCCACCTTCCACACGTCGGCAATCTCTTGATGGACGGAGGGGAGAGAGAAGGTGGTTGCGTTGGCGTGGAACCACGGAGCCTTGCGGATCTTGTTGGAAGGTTGAAAAGTGATAACGATCGGGTAGTGATCAGAGATAGTGAGATCAGTGCGTTGCATGATGGTAGGGTGGCCCCACTGATGAGTAAAACTCTGAGAGATGTAGCATCTATCGAGTCTAGCTTTCCTCAGGTCCTCGCCCGCTTGGAGATTCGACCAAGAAAAGCCACTCGAGTCTTTGAATTCAACCAAATCCAAGTGGAGTTTGGTCATGTCCCACGTTTCTTTCTCCCGACTGTCGATGACCCTGCCCTTGCCCATCCATCTATCCATAGGGTCCTCCACCATGTTGAAGTCTCCACATATAAGCACGTTGTGAGAAAGCGAGTCTAAGGAAGCCCATGTGTTCAGTCTCTCCAAATCCCCGTTAGGGGCGTACAAAGAAACAATAGTAGCACAAAGAGGAGCACCAAAAGAAACAGCAATCCAACGGTGACTTACATCTTCAGTGGAGTTCTCAAGCTTTTCAAACCAGAGTTGTTTAACACCGATAACCGTTCCTCCAGACCCCCGCTGGTGCTTTGTTGAGATCCACACATGGGCCGAGGAGACCTGTCTGAGCCGCTTCTGGAGGTCTTCTCCGTCAATTTTAACCTCTTGAATACATATAAAGTCTGGGTTTAAGCTAATGTCGCGAAGCCATTGACCAATGATGGTCGCTCTTGAGGGGTCGGTTAGCCCTCGAGCATTTAGCGAGATGACAATCGTTTTTGTATTGATCCCTCTTTGCGGGAGGGAGCTTTGTCCTTTCTTCTCTTGGCTTCGTCTTTCTTTTTCGCTGGGATCTGATCCCGACTTAGAAGTCGGTTCTTGTGGGGGCTTTTCCAGGGTAACTCCATAGGCTGTTTTCCTTTGCGGGATGTCCCTTGCTGGGGAGACTTGGGCCCCGTGCTCGGCACCGTATCCGGGATCGTCGATCCAATGATGGAACTTTCACTATCCATGTTGTCTTCGTTACTAGTGGTGAAGCCATCTTCTTTGCTTGTGGTGTGTCCCTCCTGGGGTGTTTCTTTATTGTCAGGGATCTCTAGGGCTTTGTCGTAGGTGTCTACCTCAAGTAGCTTCCCACCTGGGTAGTCAAGCTCATTGATCTCCTTTCCTAGATTGCAATACAGATTGCTGTAGGGGTTGAGTGGCAGGTTGTTTCTCTCACCGTTGGCCCTAGGGCTTCTTTTCCTTCTTCTTCTAACTTCAATAAAGCCATCAGTTTCAGCTTTGTGGAATAAGGAGGCCCTTGCCTTCCCCTTCCTTGGTCGAGTGGGTCAAATCGCCAAAGTTGTCTTGAGCAGTTTTGGAGGCTTCTTGAAAGCGCTTATTTTTTTGTCTGAAAGGGCAATCTTTAATCCTGTGACCTTGCTGGCCACAACGAAAGCACGCGTTGGGAAGGTTTTTGTAGGTGATGTCCTGCTCCCATACATCTCCTTTGCCCATGTCCACTTTGATCATTGATGGAAGCGGCGAGCTGAGGTCGGCCTCGACACAGATTTGGGGGTGCCACCTAGCGTTGAACGAGTGTCTTGCACCTTCATAGATGAGACCACCAATGTCTTCGCGTGAAGCCAGCGGCTTGCCGATAGGAGAGACAATGTCCCACACGAAGTTGTACAAGAAGTAGGGAAGGTTAGGGAGCTCAACCCACAGAGGGTACCGAAGCGATTTCGATTTGTCGGGAGTAAAGTCCGGGGACCATCTGAATAGGCACAGGGTCGCCCGACCGAACTGCCAGGTGCCAACGCTAAGGGCTTGGAACGCCATCTCTTCATTTTCAGAGACCAGTAGCATGTGGTTCGCTGGTAAGAACTGACATTTGCTAACAATAAGACCTCGAGGGAACCATTCTTTTCGAAGCCATTGTCGCACAGTTTCGAGCGGTGGCCTAGGGCCAAACACTTGGCCGACGAGGCAAACTTTCTTGAGCTCCTCCTGAGGGGACAGAACCGCGGGTCTACTGAGGGACACGATGGGGGATTCAACACTATCGGATGCCCCAGGGGCGGCACACGACCCCCCCTCCAGCAGAGCGGCCAGGACTTCGGTCTCCCTAGGGGGAGGGGCCCGATTACTTTTCACGAGAGAGGATGAAGCCACATCCATGTGGCCCACGAGCGTCGTCAACAGCGGAGGCCGGCGTTGTTGGGCGCTGTCTGTTGTGCGCTCACGGTTGCTCGATCATTACTTGCTACCTTCTGTCTATCGCACCAATGAAGTTGTCTGTCGCACAAAACCCGTCTGTCGCACGATAGATATCGAGCACACGCTAGAGAAGCATCTTGAAAAGCCCAAAAAGCCCAAAAATCCCACAATAAAAGTAGCTCTCTTCTTTTTTTCTTTCGAATCTTTTCACTTTTTCTTTTTCTTTTTTCTTCTTTTTCTTTTTCTTCTTTTTTTTTTTCTTTTTCTTTTTTTTTTTCTCTCTCTTTCTCTTTTTTTTTTTTTCTTCTCTTTTTTTCGTAGGGCTACCTCTTTTTTTTTTTAAGGGACTTCTTTTAATAATTCAACACTTCTTCTCACGAACCACTTTCAGAAGCTTAAAGCTTTTAGCTAATCGATTAGCAGACTTCATCCGACAGCACGCATTTGACATTGAAAAAACCGCGCGAATGATTTGAGGATCGTCCCTTACTAGTGGCCATGTGCATAATAACTCGGTGAGTGATTCTTTTCCGCTCACATTCGTACTTTGAAAAGGACTCGAGGCGCCGCCAGTTAGATCCTCACAGGCCTAGTCGAAGAACGAGCCCGCTAGTTCCCTGTCGATCGTCGGCGCAGGCGCAGCAACCCCAAGGCGAAGAGCTAGTTCCCAGTCGATCGCAACTGACTGGGAACGCGATGGACAAAGAACCAACTCAGTCCAGTTCCCTGTCGATCGCGACTGATAGGGAGCCCTGTCGATCGCGATGGATGGGGAACGCCGACCGACACCTGCTCCGGATTTCAAAGAGCCACCGTCGCAGCAGCTTGCTTCTCCGAACAGCAAGCTAGCTCCCTTCACTCCGTGGATTTCGAAGAGAACTCCGCAGCCTCCGTCGCGTCACTCAGCCTCCGTCCGCAGCCTCCGTCGCTAGCCATGTTACGTATCACAACTCCGTCCGCAGCCTCCGTCGCAGCGATGCACTTTGGACTACGGTTGATTGCTGGAGGTGTGATTGGTCCAATAAAGTCAAGACCCCATTTCTGAAAAGGTTCCAAAGGTAATACAGGCTGCAGAGGAAAGAAATGGTGTTGTAAAGGCTGTCCAAATCGCTGACAAGTGTCACACTGCTGCACAAGCTGAGTCACATCTTTGTACATAGTAGGCCACTAGAGCCCACTTTGCAGAATTTTTCGGTGCGTTAAATCTGTTGCAAAATGTCCACCGGAGGGTATTGAATGTGCCAATACAATAACCGAGTTTACTTCATGTGGTGGAATACAACGAAGCAATGCACCAGTATGATCCATGTAGTACAACTGTTCAGCAATCAACCGGAATCTGCGACTATAAACTGCAATTTTCCGACGCATAGCAGGAGAAGTTTGAGGGGGAAGACATCCATCAGTAAGAAAGGTTAATAACTGATCATAGTAGGTCGGTGTCACAGACTTCTGTAGATTCATCACTAGTTGTTTGAGTAACATAAATTGCTGGTGTGGTTTCATCAACACCGACCGAAGCTTCACCGGAATCCAACCGAGAGAGAAAATCTGCTAATACATGTGTAGTGCCGGGTCAATGAATCACTTCGTAATCAAAATCTTGTAATAATAAAACCCAACGCGCCAAACGACCACCTAAATGCTGTTGCCTAACCAGATACACCAGCGCAGCATGATCTACATGAAAGATGAATTTTTGTCCTAGCAAGTAATGCCGGAATTTCTTTATAGAATACACCAAACCAAGACATTCTTTTTCAGTTACTAAATAATTCTTTTCAATAGGAGCAAGCCGTCGACTTGCATAATAGACAGGCCGAAACCACTTATCAGTTTGCTGCATTAAAACACTTCCAATGGCTATATCCGATGCGTCTACAAAAACATGGAATGGGCATTCCCAATCTGGAGGTTGTAGAGTTGGAACCTGCGTTAATAATCCTTTTAGACGATCAAATGCAGTTTGACATTCGGGAGTCCAATCAAACTGTCGAGGAGTACTAGTTATTAGCCGATTTAGGGGTATTGCCAAATGGGCAAGCCACCGTAAATGTCGACCATGCCACCTGACTTGACCCATGAAGCACATCACTTCTTTCGGCGTAGTAGGCATAGGTGCTTCTAACACGGCTGCAACTTTGTCTGGGTCAACTTGTGTGCCCTGTGCAGATACAATATGGCCAAGGAGATTACCACAAGAAACCGCAAAGATAGATTTGGTGGGGTTCAGGCAGAGTCGGTATTCACGACATTTCTCAAAGCAACACCGTAAATGATATAGGTGTGCTACCATCTTACCGAATAAAGAGAAGTCATCTAGATATACTTGCATAAAAGAAGTGAGATAGGATGAGAAGATTTCCTGCATACAACGTTGAAAAGTGCTAGGAGCATTTCTTAATCCAAACCACATGACTGTACAAGCAAAAACACCCCAGTTGGTAATGAAAGTTGTTTTCGGTATGTCTTGTTCAGCCATTCTGACCTGGTTATAACCACTATAACCGTCCAAAAAGGAGTACATCTCATGTCCGGCCACTCTTTCTAACATTGTGTCAAGAAATGGAAGAGGAAACGGATCAGGCACCATGGCCGCATTCAGTTTACGGTAATCGACACATATTCGGAGCTGCTTGTTTTTCTTTGGTATGATCACGATCAGGGAGATCCATTCAGCATGCTCAATGGGTACAATGAATCCTACCTTTAATAGGCGATCAAGTTCTGCTTTGACCTATGCTGCATAGTTGGGATTCATACGGTAGCTGGGTTGTTTAATCGGCTTTGCTTCTGGTTTGAGCACGACCCGATGCTGATAGATGCGAGGATCCAGACCTTTCATATCACGATAATCCCAGGCAAAAACATCAGAGAACTCACGAAGAAGCTGGATCAAATCTGCTTGAAACGCTTTGGATAATCCTTCCTTTATCTTGAGAGGTCGTGGGTTTATATCATCTCCCAAATTATAGGTGATTAACTGATCTTCGGGAACATAGAATTGACGAGGTTTGCTTGGATCGTCAGCTGACTGTAAAAGTTGTTGTAGAGCGGCTTCATCCATAGCAACAGTATCTTTTGTCTCCACTTCTTCGATCACAGGCACCACCGTACAGGCTACCGGACTCCAGTTGTCTACAACAGATTGCAGATCTACAATACCTAAGGAAATCAGATCTTCATTGTTCTTCAAAAACGCTTCTTCTTCATCGTCAGATAAGCCATCCAACATGTGGACCGGCTCTGCTACATAAGGTTTGGCATGAAGTTCACAAGGCTGAATGGCATCCAAATTAACAACATATTTTCGGTGATTATCCTTAAAAGTCAATTCCTGTGGGGACCAATCCTATATGACTTTAGCCTGTTTCAACCATGGGCGACCGAAAAGAAGGTTGTAATCGAGGGTAGATTCTGGTAGTTCTAAGACTACAAAAGTCATTTTGAATGTGGCGCCTTGCAAGGTGATCGGGATATTCCTTATGAGTCCCAACTGATGAACTCGGGATTGGTCGGCCATTCTGACAAAAAATTGAATAGGCTCGATTTGCGTCCAGCCTAACTTTTTACAAAGGACTGCAGTTGCTATGTTTATACCCAAACCACCATCAATAAGGACTTGAGTAATTTTGTGATTCTTGTGCCATACCGTAATTAAGGGGACCGCATGATCCACCGTAAAGTCAGCTTCCGGTTGGATTGTGGCAGTTACCGGAGTACTGGGAGATCCAGGACTAAGCTGTTGCTGGAATTGCTGTCTAACTCCTGGTACTAAAGCAAGTAGCTATCCTAAGGGAAGTGTAATTGAGGCCTTAGAGAGGATATCCCATACCCGATCTGCTTGATTTTTTATCTTCATCGATTCTGATGATGATGCATTTGTTACTAGGGTAGAATCTTGTTCAAGCGTCCCTGCTTGGGATAAGGGAATCTGTGTCATTAGAACTGGATCAAGGAACACTGTAGGCTCTTTGGTGGTCCATTGGTTAGCCTTGTTATACATTCTCTGTTGTTCATGGATGCCAGGTTCAAACACCTCAGCTGTTGGTTGTAACTGCTTACCAGATCTTGTTTGAATCACTGCTGCTTGAGTTTCCACTGGTGAGATATAGACCATATTGGTCATTGGATTCTGACGTTCTTTCTTCCTCTGATCATATTCGGCTGCATCTTTACAGAATCTTCGGATGTGACCCAACTCTCCGTAAAAATGATAGCGAGGTGGTGGCAAAGAAGTACCTTCCTATGATGTTCCCGTTTTCCAGCGATTTGTATTGAAGTTTGTATTCCTTTGTCCCCGATAATTTCTGTATCCTTGCTGCTGATTATTTCTCATTTGAGGTGGTACATAGTGGGTGGCCAGCTGTCCTGGCTCTTGTATAATGGCATTTACAGTTGCTGGTCCCTGCACTTTGGTGTTATATGCACAATTTTCAGTGGAATGTCTGGTGGTATTGCAGATAGCGCAATACATCTGATTAAGGGCACATGTGGCACTGGTATGCCCTGGATTCTTGCACTTAGTGCAGTACATCTGTCTAGCCGGATCCTCTGCAATATTTTTACTGGCTTTCAACCACTCCAGGTCTTCGGTAAAGCCTCCAACCTTATGCTCGAGTTGCAGGGCCATTGCAATAACCGCATCTAGTGTCATAGCTCCCACACAACGGATGATCATAATCTATCTGAGCTGTAGAGTTAAACCATTAATAAACCACTGAGTGATGACATCATCCGACAGGTTGGCATGGACCGGCGGTAGTTATCTCAAATGAGTTCTAAACAAGGTGGCATATTCCTGCACAGTCTGGTGCAACTTCTCTTTATTGTTCTACAAGTAATCAAAAATTTCGGCAGGGTTCTTCTTCAATCGGAACCTCTGTAAAAACGCATCCCTTACCGCTTCATAGGTAACAAAATGATTGAAATCATACTCTGTGAGCCACCTCGCTGCTTCATTAACTAATGTTGACTGGAAAACAATGGCCTTGTACGCCGGATCGGGTGGATGGTTCAGCACTGCATAACTTATTTCAAAGGTGCGTACATGGGCATCAGGATCATCACCTGTAAATCCACCGAATTTGGTGTAAGTTACTCCTGTTGGAATCGGCGAGAGTGGAAGTGGTTGTTGTTGTTGTCCACTCATGGTGCTAATAGTTGTACTGTTACTATCCCCTGAGTTCTGAGGTGGTGTTTCCGGTTCTTCAGATTCTGTATGATCAGACTGCTCTCGTTTCGACTTGAAAATAGCGTTCAGCCTCTTACTGATTTCCAATTCAAATAGCCTATTCTCTTCTTTGGTATCAAATGTAGGCACACTTACCCTGAACAATGGTGTCCGGAATGAAGATTCACCAGGAAGTATAACACTGCCACCGAAAAATTGTAAATTCCCTGCAACTGGGACCGAACTGTCACCGGAATTAGTCGAACTTTCCCCAACCCAGGATATTCTTTCACCAGCAATGGGTTCTCTGGATAACACACCTCTATCCTCAGAGAGGTTTGAATCTTGACCAGACGGTGTCAGGTCAAGTGCACACTGCGTTCTTGTAGACTCCGAAGTTATTGTATCTTCTACATACTGTGCCGAAATTACACCGGAATCTACCGGAATTGCAGTATGTTCCACCGGAATGCTACCAGAATCACTACTAACGTGCTTCGCTTCTTCGATGACCGGACCTAACCGATCTGTGCTTCTGTCTCCTGAGGGTGTCCTTAACAAATTCGGTACCGCCCAAGGCTGTCGGTCTCGCCTGTACTTCGGATACGACTCGCCGGACTGAGTAACCGGCATATATCACCTTTGCCACACTTGCGTACTACTCTACCTTATTGTCGATTCAAAATCTATGGTTACCTTCCCACAATCAATTTGCAACACTCTGTTGCCACTTTCCTACAACTAATTTGCAACACTCTGGTGCCACTTTCCCACAGATGGCACCAGTGTTAAACGTGCGTTGCCGTCAGAGACCCGTTTAAGCTCTTTTCGGGTTCTTGGGAGTGAAAGGGGTCTGAATAATCAGAGGCCCTATACTTGATTTCCCAATTAACCACTCACACAAGAGTGCCTTAATGTTTAAATCTCTGTTAATACGAATTAATCTCGAGACTCTGGTTGATTCTCTCATCGTATTACTATTTGTACTTAGACTATTGCTAGTTCTTCCACAACCTTACCGATTATGCTCTGGTTGATACGTTCTCAACACACAGCACCAGAACTATTCATTACCGTAATACACACTCACAAGTCTTACTTACTGGACAGTGTTAAACACAATTGACGATAATCAAACAAGAAAGCGAAATAACACAATACTACTCAGAATTCTCCAACATAACACAACGGAACTCCACAGAATGTAATCGCCCAGACAGATAGTCTGGCGATTCTTCTGGTTGTTGCCGAAGTGTCCTTTCATTAGATTATAAATGGTTACATCTCTTTGCAGCGACCTTTCGGTTCATGCGAAATACGAAAAGAAAAAGATTTACAATTGCCAATCCGGCGGCTTACAAAACGATGCTCCATGTCCTATAGGAGTCTTAATCAATTGAATTCTATTGTTGATAGTCTATATCTCTTTTGTTGTAAGTACCCAAGGAGCAGATGCATAAGTCGTTCCTTGTCGATGTCTATCAAAGACTGGCCATAACTTTGGTTTGGATTTTTGATCTTTCAAATCATTCCTTGATGCTGTGGTATCTTTTAGTCCAAGAAGATGCTGCCATAGTGAATAACCAATATTTTTGAATATATGCATAGGATCAAGAAGATGACAATCTTTTAACTCTTTCCAATACTCCAAAGATAACATATTGATATGTTCTCTACGAGTGCCAATTTTCCTTTACCTCTGTTCACATACTCATTATCTGAATCATCACCGAAGATTTCTGCTTCTGGATCTATCAGAGGTCCATCTGTCCATTTTTTATACCAATCCATAGGCGTCATAGGTTTTGGATACTGACCTGTTTCAAGCTTTCCATTAAAATGTATCGCTTCTCTTTTAGATCTTAATGGATGACCATCAGGCAAGAATCGTCGATGTCGAAGATAAATATTTTTGTTGAGATTCTTACTATAGATTGATCTCAACAAATCACCACAATATGGACAAGCTTTATAACCCTTAGTAGATATTCCTACATCATGGAAAATGATAAAAATATAATTAGATTAAATCATATTTATTTACATGCATATTGAATAAAAAAATTACATCAATACCTGAACAAACACCATATCCAGGAAAATCGTGAATAGTCCAAGCCACAATACCACGAACCGTAATATGTCTTTCATTGATGCTTTTCAATACATCAATTACATTAATACCTCTCCATAACTCTTGAAGATCCTCAATGAGAGGAGCAAGATATACATTCATATCTTTAACTTGTCTTTTGCCTGGGATTAAAAGTGAAAGCATTAAATGTTCCTTTTTAATGCTAAGATATGGCGGAAGATTGTAGTTTATGACTACCACTGGCCATGTTGACCATTTACTGGATTTCATGGAGAATGGATTAACCCCATCTAAGGCAAATCCTAACTTTAGATTCTATGGATTTTGTGCAAATTCAGGCCATGTAGAATCAACATGTTGAAAAGCAACACTATCATCAGGAATTCTGATTATTCCATCAGTACTTTTGTGATCATGTCCCCAAGTCAAAAGCTTTGATAATTCGGGGCTTTGAAACATATGTCTAATCCGTGGAGCCAATGGAAAATGTCTCAATACCTTTTTTGGGTTTTTACCTTCTTCACCCTTATATCGAGGAGATTGACATTTGGGACATGTCAAAGAGTCTGCATATTCACCTCTATATAAAATACAATCGTTAGGACATGCATGTATACATTGATAATCTATACCAAGATTGTTGATTATCTTCTTCATTTCATCATGTGAGGTAGGAAGAATATTCTGACTTGGTAAAAACTTTTCAGATAATAACCTGTAAGTTTATAAAAAAAAGATATATTAAAAAAGGTAAATAAATAAATATACATATATACATGTAGGTTTTTATTCTTACTTTAGATAAGGTAAGAACAAGAACTTGAATTGAATGGATACTTTTTGTCCGCGCATCTTTTAAAACTATTTATGCATCTTTCAAAATATTCACGCAAAATTTGATTGTTTTGGATGGCAGGATACGATTGTTTGTTTTGGAGGATATGAAGTATGTACCGTCATTGAATGATTTGTCGATTCACACATATGTTCAGTTTGAAAGTGTGAGAAGCGGATTTATAATTGTTATTCAAAGAATTTAGCACTGTTTATAGGCCATACAATGGTGATCTGGATGAATCGCATGCACAGAGGTTACTCAAGATAGAGCAGGATTTCTCGGGTATGCAGTAAACCTCTTGCATGTCAATAATGAGCATCTGAACTTTAGGATACAAAGTGGAAATCATGGTAACTTGAGAGGATCACTTTTATATAGCTTATTCAAAGAACTTTAGGTTTATGACATGCAAGAGGCTTACTGAATACCCTAGGAATCTTGCTGGCACTACTCCATTATAATCAGATTGTTGTCTCTTGAGTAACCTCTGTGCATGCGATTCATCCAGGTCACCATTGTATGGCCTATAAACAGTGCCAAATTCTTTGAATAACAATTATAAATCCACTTCTCATACTTTCAAACTGAACATATGTGTGAATCGACAAATCATTCATATCCTCCAAAACAAACAATCGTATCCTGCCATCCAAACAATAAAATTTTTTGCGAATATTTTGGAAGATGCATTAATAGTTTTAAAAGATGTGCGGACAAAAAGTTTCCATTCAATTCAAGTTCTTATTCTTACCTTATCTAAAGTAAGAATAAAAAACCTGCATGTATTTATACATATATATATAAATAGATAGAAAATTGAAAATTATACCTTAATAGTGTCGAAACAGATACATTACTCCATCCAAAACGATTTTGAAGGTTGAGAATAAGTAAGCTCGCACTTAGTCGTGTCAAACGACTTCCTTCATATACATGCTTTAGACATTCCTCTCGAAGATATTTCTCAGTTTTAGAAATATCAATGCTCTCACTGTCATTTTGATACCAATCCTCAATAAAATCTGCCATGCCATCATCTTCATCATTGTCACACAAATCTTGTACTTTATCGCCTTTTGAATATAGATCTTTCAACTTTGCATATTGCACAGGATTAGTTTTGCGTAGCCTCCTCATGGAAGCTTCTGATAAATGAGGTCTTACTGGTAATTGTGAATGCTATGGACGAATATCATCAACATCATACGTTGGAATCTACACATATAAATAAAACTCATTAGTATTCCATAAATGAATAAAAAGTAAACTTCAAATATAAAATTAAGTATATAACTTATTAAATATGGATAGAAAAGTTTTATTCTCTCTAGCTAAAAGGTGCTCTTGGAGGTCTACGCCATCCATAATTCACTAATAGTTCATCACCAGCATGTAATGTAGTAATAGCATTGACAACTATGTATCTTGATACATCTCTACTCATGTATGGTGATTCATGACTATTTTCGCGCTCCTCAAATGTGCAATTAGTCCTTGAACTATTATGTAACCCTCTAATACTATTTATTAAACCTGCTATATTTCCATGTGTGTAAGGTCTTCCATCAATATATAATCTTTCATTTTCTGCATGTAAAATCCTTCTACAAGTAAGGGATGTTGCGTTCAAGCATATTCCATAAGTACTCATGCTTTGAACATAACGTGAATGTCGATGCCAATCGCCCCATCCATATATAGGACCACAAAATGACATAAGAGTGACTTCAGAGTTCAGAGGCACATACAAATCCTCTACAATAAAGAGACCACGACTAGCATTAGTAATAGTGAATGGAGCAATCATATAGCGATTACCCCAAAAGTTGAAAACCTCTCCATCTAAAGGAAGTGGTCCTCTATTCCATCCTCCATATCTTCTTCTATCATATGTTTGTACTAAAGAACGATCATGAGCTGGCAATGGATAATCTCCAGCCGTTTCATTCTCTAAACCAAGAGGTAGAGGATTTCTAGAAACCTCTGCTTGTAATTGATGAACAGCAAGTCCATGACGTGTACGAGGTATATTAACATTATGAGAAAAATCATCATCATCGAGCAAGTATTCCTGTATATCAACAATAATTTGATTTTATATATGGTTTTTAAATAAAATAATGACATTAATATATATAGAAAATACATACCCAAGCATTATCACGTTGACTAGGTGATGGTGCACGCTTAAAAGTACCATACTCTACCTCATGTTCAATACATTCCAATCGTGGTCTTCGATACGTGCCATAACAAGAGTTACACCAACATATAATATGCTCTTCATAGTAAAATTCATCATTATTCCTATCGGAGGACACATGTGAAGTCATTGCATGGGTAGGAGGTGGTGGAGTACCCTCTGATTGATCAAAATCTGCACATAATAAGAAACATAAAAAAAAATATAAGTTATGTATCCATCAAATATATTTAAAATTAAATATTTCATATACTTACAGTATAAAGTCGTTGCATGATGAGGAGATGGTGGTGGAGTTCCATCTGATTGATCAGAATCTACAAATAATGGTATTTGATATTAATAATTTGATTATCTACATAAACAAAAAATTCACATATACATATTTACACATACACACATATTCACATATACACATTTACACATACACACATATTCACATATACACAACTACACATTATTGTGGGATAAATGCATGTATTTTGTATGAATGAGTGTATATGCATGCATGTGTGTGTACGTATATATGTGGATATGTATATGTGTGTTTATGTTATATGTATGTATATGTGTATATGTATACATATATGCATGCGTATATGTTTGCATGTATATGTGTATGTGGGTATGTGTATGTGTATGTGTATGTGTATGTGTGTGTATATATGTGTATGTATTCTGATTTTTTTTTTCTGTTTGAGATTAAATTAACAGGAGATATTGTATGGTCGAAAAAAATAAGAGGTGAGCTAACATACCACCTGAGACGTGGCAGTTTTTTCGTAGAGAGCTACGTCTTCAGGAGTCATTTCCTTAGCAGAAGGTACACAAATTAATAGTTTATATTTATAATATTTATATATTTTAGTAATTTTTTACATTTAATTTATGTATATTTTTTCTTGAATATACAAGCTGCTGCAAAGAAGAGAGTGGAGTCGGGCCACACATCGCACCTAGGCCAAATGGGCCATAATGGTTTTGTAGCTACGTTTGTAAGTATATGTGTTATTGCAAGTATATTTTTTATTTTAGTTAAAATACAAGCAACTACTGTTTTTTATTTGTTTCATTGCAGCGGAAGGATTATGGCCGATATCCTACGAAACAGGAGATCGAGTATGCTACACATTTTGGATATCGGCATTTGGGCGAGTATATGCAAGATCATCCTGATGCCTTTGTGAGTATTTTTAAATTTTATATAATTATTTTGTTTTTATGAATGATTTAATTATTTTATTTATTTATGTTTGTTATATGTAATACAGGAGTATTATGGAGAGACAAATATGGATGAGGTGGAGAGACAGACACAAGAGGGACCATCTCGATCATCACAGGGTGATGATGACGATGAGGATGAGGAAGATCAGAATGATCATGGTATTGCTGATGATGATGTTTTGATCATGATGATGATGATTAGGATTTTAGTTAATTATGACATTGGATTATATGTATTTACATTGATATATATATATATATATATATATATATATATATATATATATATATATATATATATATATATATATATATATATATATATATATATATATATACATATATATTTTATCTATATATTTTTCATTTCAGTTATGTTTTGAATTGTGTGTATGGTATTAAGTAATGAAGAGTTTTGTTCTATTGATTGTTATTATTGTTTATATTAGGCATGTGTTTTAATACTTTAATTATGTATGTGTGTGTATATGTATGTATGTTCATGTGTATGTGTGTGTATATGTATGTATGTGCATGTGCATGTATAAGTGTATATGTGTGTATGAGTATGTGCATATGCATGTGTATGTACGTATGTGTATATGTATATGCATGTATATGTATAACTCTGTGTATATGTGTGTATGTGCATGTATATGTGTATATGTAGGTATGTGCATGTGTGTGCATGTGTATATGTGTTTTAATACTTTAATTATATAATTCATTCATATGTGTGTACTTAAGTGTATATGTATGTGTGTGTATATGTATGTATGTGCATGTGCATGTGTATGTGTGTGTATATGTATGTATGTGCATGTGCATGTATAAGTGTATATGTGTGTATGAGTATGTGCATGTGCATGTGTATGTGTGTGTATATGTATATGCATGTATATGTATAACTCTATGTGTATGTATGTGTATGTGCATGTATATGTGTATATGTAGGTATGTGCATGTGTGTGTGCATGTGTATATGTGTTTTAATACTTTAATTATATAATTCATTCATATGTGTGAACCTAAGTGTATATGTATGTGTGTGTATATGTATGTATGTGCATGTGTATGTGTGTGT
>CM035434.1:130651532-130661532 GCA_020310875.1 Ceratopteris richardii | reverse complement strand
TGACTGAGCATTCAAAATCTAACTTAGAAGGTAAGGAAGCTATGGCTAAAAGCATTTAGCAAAACGGGATCTGTGCTCTGAGAAATCAATCTTAGAAGTTACCTATGTCAAAGTCGCTAGTTCAGGAAGACAGTTTCTAACATACTTTTAATCTTAAGGATCAAATTAAAGTTTTAATGATTCTTTTGAAGAACTAATGGTTGATATGATTGCGCAAAGGTAGTGTGGAGATATGTGCATCATTGATTTGAAGAAATCTGAAGATATGTGCAGGTAATGAAGTCCATTTCTGAAGAAGATTTTCTAAAGAAGGAATTTCTTCACTCAGAGAAGTGTTAATGAAAGTTTTGTGTAAAGTTTTATCCATAACTGATATAGAAGTGTTCTTAGATCACTAGAGATCAAACCTTTGGAGATTAAGAGGTCTGCAACAGTGGTATCAGAGCTGAAGGTGTAATACAAGTAAAGTAAAGGCATTGGAAGTGTCGATTATTGCAAATATTGAAGTTCATTCTAATTGAAGGTGGACAAGGACAAATTCTTGAAGATAACCTGCAGAAGTACAAGCACGAGTTTGAAGGATTAAGAAAGATTAAAGCTTCATATCGAAGGTATACTCTATTATCATAGATCATATTAATTGCAGACACAGATGGGAGAAAGCTTGCAGATTGATAAGCTAGATAGGGAGAACTATCCAACTTGGTCCATGAGGATGGAGGCACACGTCATGAGCAAAGATTTGATGGCATTCATTACAGGAGAAGAAGAAAAGCCTGAATTTGCAGATCCTAGTATTCCAACTAGGGAAGAGCTTACAGATTTGAAGACCTGGATGAGAAAGGATGATCAAGCTAGGAGCATCATTTACATGGCTGTAAATGATTATCTTCTACCTCACATCAGAGGATTAGAAAGTGCAATAGATGTGTGGAATGCTTTGGAAGAGCATTTCCAAAATACAACCAAGTCAAGGAAGTCTTCATTATGGGCAGAGTTTACAAGCTTCAAGAAGAAGAGTTCACAATCAAGTTCTAATTATGTGGCAAGGATGAAGGATATTGAAGATAGCTTGGGAGCAGTAGATGAAGACATTGAAGAGGATAAGTTGGTAAGGCAAATACTTACAGGTCTGAGAGGAGATGAGAAGTGGAAGCCTTTCATATTGCCTATAGAATTATCATTAGATCACTTTACTCCCGATCTTAATCAATTGCTAGGACACATGCTAAATTTTGAGCAGGACATTAAGGGAGATTATGATAGGAGTGCAAGTCAAGCCATGTACTCCAAGGACAAGAAAAAGAATGGCAAAGGGAAGCAGTCAACTGATGATGAAGGAACTTCAAGTCAAGCTAACTTTACAAAAGGAAAGATGAATTTCAGAGGTAAAGGAAGAGGAGGTAAGAACAAAGATAGTACTAAAGCTTGTTGGATTTGTGGCAGAACCAATCATTTGGAAAATGATTATTGGTATAACAATCAAAATGGTGGAAGCAATAATCAGAGTTTTAATCAAAGAGGTAGAGGGGGCAGAAACCAAAGAGGCAACTTTAAAGGAAAAGGTGGTAGGACATCATATGCTAGAGGAGGTGGAAGAAGTTTTCAATCTCAGTCCTACAACAACAATTATTATAATTATGCATCAGATCAAAAGGATGACATGACTCTCATCTTGAATGCAACTCATGAAGCAGTAGGAGAAGATCAGAGGGTGTTTTATATTGACTTAGGATGTAGCAATCATCTGAGTGGGAATATATCACTGATGACTGATATGGAAGCAAAGGTGAATGGACATACAATTCAAATAGGTGACAACACCAAGCATAAAGTGGAGAGCATTGGATCAGTGAAGACAAAGAATGGAAGTACACTCTTGAGCAAGGTACTTTATGTTCCTACTATTCCTAAAAATTTGATAAGTGTGAGGCAAATTCTGGAGAAGGGATATGAAGTCAGATTCACAACTGGTGGTGTTTATGTGCAAGATCCAAATCAAGGATATAGAAACATCATTGCAGGTAAAAAGGAAGGAAGGTTGTTTACTCTCAAAGTCCAAGGTAATGTGGGACATGCTTTATTTACTTATGGAAGTCCAAAGATGTCTGAGTTAGACCTATGGCATAAAAGGCTAGGTCATTTCAATGAGAGATCCATAAAGGAAATGTCAAGAAATGATGTGGTGCTTGGTTTGCCAAATATTGAAGGGCAACACATTGTGTACAAGTGTGAAGCTTGTCAATCAAGTAAAGCACACAAAAGTTCATACAATAAATCAGGATATAAGTATTCAAATATGCTTGAATTGATTCATACAGATGTGTGGGGTCCTTCAAGGGACTATAGCATAAATGGATCCAGATATTATGTGTTGTTTGTTGATGATGCAACCAGATGGATTACTTTATATGTAATCAAGGACAAATCAAAAGTGTTCAAGACATTTAAGCATTATCATGCTTATGCAGAAAGGATTACAGGACAAAAGCTCAAGAGGTTGAGATCAGATGGAGGGGGAGAGTATTTCTCTAAAGAGTTTGATGATTATTTGTGGAATGCAGGTATAAAAAGAGAAGTAACTTGCAGGTACTCTCCTCAATAGAATGGAGTTGCAGAAAGAAGAAATAGAACTCTTGTAGAATTTGCAAGAGCAATGATGAAGGAAAAGAATTGCCCAAATTACTTATGGGCAGAAGCTATCAACACTGCAACATATCTTGTGAATAGGTTACCTTGTAAAGCATTGGAGGGAAGAACTCCTTATGAAGCATCGTGGGGTAAAAAACCTACTCTTGATCATTGTAAGGTATTTGGATGTTTAGCATATGCTTATGTTCCTTCACAATTAGACATAAGCTAGAACCCAAAGTAGAGAAGTATGTGTTTATTGGGTATGATGATAGATACATGGGTTACAGATTGTGGAGTCCATCCACAAAGCAATTTCTTGTTACCAAAGATGTTACATTTGATGAGCAAAGCACATGGTATATAGGGTCAACAAATGAGTATGCAGGTGTTGAAGAAATACAAAGAAAAGGGAAGGCAAAAGTAAATGTGTATGAAGAAGATATTGATGATGTTGATTATAAAAGTAAATTGTAGGATAATGTTGAAGATGGACCAAGATTTGATCCAGAATCAAATGTGGCTGAGACTTCAAAAAGTGCAGAGGTCAGAAGATCCTCAAGGGAAAGAAAAGAGCCTATCAGGTATAGTTATGATACATCCTTTCTAACAACAAAATATTATGCCTACATTGTGAAGACAGTAGAGGATCCAATCACTTATGAAGAGGCTAAAGGTAAACAGAATTGGGAGAAGGCAATGCAAGAAGAGTATGATGCTCTACTTGAAAATGAAACATGGGAATTGGTGCCAAGACCAAAGAATCAGAAAGTCATTGGATGTAAGTGGGTGTATAAAACAAAAAGATTTGTAGATGGTAAGGTGTCTAGATACAAAGCTAGAATTATGGTCAAAGGTTATGCCCAAACTTATGGGATGGATTATGATGAAACCTTTAGTCCTGTTGTTAAGATGTCTACAATTAGATCATTGATTGCTATTGTTTCTTGTAAAGGATGGAGGTTATCACAATTAGATGTGAAGAATGCGTTTTTGAATGGATACATTGCAGATGAAGTGTACATGGAGCAACCAGAAGGCTTCATGGATTCAATTGGATCAGATTATGTGTGTAAGCTCAAGAGAGCTTTGTATGGGTTGAAGCACGCTCCAAGAGCATGGAATTACAGGCTTGTTAAGTTCTTGAATGAATGTGGATTTCAAGAATCAAAGGCAGATAGTAGCTTGCTAGTGAAGGCAAGTGGAAATGGATACATATACATGTGTATTTATGTTGATGATATTATTGTCACAGGTACAAATGCTCAAGGAATAAATTAGCTTAAGAAACAAATAGAGAAGGAGTTTAAGATAAGTGATTTGGGAAACTTATCTTATTTCTTAGGAATGCAGATTGTATATATTCAACATGGAGTATATGTTACACAAGAGAGGTACTTGAAGAATCTTCTGGTCAAATTCAACATGGAGGATTGTAAGCCTTCAAGCACACCATTGGAGGTAAATCATAAATTGAGTAGGTATGGAGGTGAAGAGTTTAATGACATGAAGAAATATCAGAGTTTGGTAGGTAGTTTAATCTATGCTACCTTGACAAGGCCAGATCTATCATATGCAGTAGGTGTGTTATCACAATTCATGCATTGTCCAAAGAAGACTCATTGGATTGCAGCTCAAAGGGTACTCAGATATATCAAAGGAACCCTAAGTGAAGGTCTGTATTATGGATTTACTTCTGATACAAGAATCAAAGTGTTTAGTGATGCAGATTGGCCAGGTGATTCAGATGATAGAAGGTCTACTCATGGGTATCTCTGTTATATTGGAGACAAACTAGTTTCTTGGTGCTCAAAGAAGCAACATACAATTGCTTTGTCATCTACAGAAGCTGAGTATAAAGGATTGGTAGAGGCTTCAAAAGAAGTAATATGGTTAAAAACCTTGTTGAAGAGTTTTGGAACTAATCAGAGTACTCCAATTATTTTTGGAGACAATATGAGTTCATTGTATTTGGCAACTAACCCTGTTTTTCATGCCAAGACTAAGCATATAGAGATTCAGTATCATTTCTTGAGAGAAAAGGTACTTGATAAAGAGATTGAAGGGATGTATACTCCAACAAAAGAACAAGTTGCAGATATGTTAACAAAAGCTTGGATGGACCTAAGCTACAAAGATTCAAGGAGATGGCAGGAGTGAAGAAGAATGGAATAATCACAATTAGTGATTGAGGGGGAGCTGTTGGAACAAACCAATCACAAATTGATGATTAAAAAGAGCTTGAATCAAGCTTATGCTCAGATTGAAGTGAAAGAAGATACTTGAGAAAGTGAAGAGATCTCAAAAGTAAAGTCTGTATACATATGTACATTAGAGTTGGAAATTCTTGTAATTTGAGTATAGATAATCCTTAGGATGATGAGGAGTAATGTAATAGACGTGGGATAAGTCTAAAACTATATGTATATAAGTCAATGACGTAAAGAAACACATGAGAGAGTTATTAGAAGACAAGTATCATAGAGATAGATGTGAAGAGAGTCATCTTCAGAAAATAGCGACGAGTATTTCGGAGATTTCCCTCATTCTGATCATGTGGATCAGAAATCCTTTTGTACACATCTAATTGGAAGCTAATGAAGCTATGCTCAAAGTTTCATGATCTAATCCCTCTTCTGTTGTGAGCATGATCAATAGGAACATGTGTATTTAAAGTCTGCATATAGTCTCTTAGAGTCGCACACTTTTTTGTGTCAATGATTTGCTTAGATCTCAATGCACAGTGTAACGTTTTTGATGAGTGAGCATTCAAAATCTAAGTTAGAAGTTAAGGAAGCTATGGCTAAAAGCATTTAGCAAAACGGGATATGTGTTGTGAGAAATCAATCTTAGAAGTTACCTATGTCAAAGTCACTAGTTCAGGAAGACAATTTCTAACATACTTTTGATCTTAAGGATCAAATTAAAGTTTTAATGATTCTTTTGAAGAACTAATGGTTGATATGATTGGGCAAAGGTAGTGTGGAGATATGTGCATCATTGATTTGAAGAAATTTGAAGATATGTGCAGGTAATGAAGTCCATTTCTGAAGCAGATTTTGTGAAGAAGGAATTTCTTCACTCAGAGAAGTGTTAATGAAAGTTTTGTGTAAAGTTTGATCCATAACTGATATAGAAGTGTTCTTAGATCAGTATAGATCAAACCTTTGGAGATTAAGAGGTCTCCAACAACTCTAGATGAAGGGCTTACTAGTTTGTAATGCTATGTAAAGCTCAACTTGGGTTGTCCTTATATAGCTTTTACAAGGTGGTTCAGTATAGATCAACATAGTCAAGAGATACAAAATAATCGGTAAAATATATGATCAGACAATATCTCCATGACTAGAAGTCCTACCCTCTCACCCCTACGGGCCGGGGGATAGGCCCCCCACACCCTGGAGAAGAGGGCAAGCCCCCCTCATCACTCCCCCAATCAAGGTTCTATGGGGAAACTGCTCGATGCCACAGGGCTTTTATTTTCACCTTAAATGGCAACCGAGTGGCCCGTAAGTTTATGCCCTACCTAACCTAATGGCTACCCTCACAAAGATAATCTACAACCATCAACGGTTAATAAACCTCATCTAACTTGCAAGTTAGGGTTCCATAAATGTCCAAGCACTCATAATGGCTTCTCCTCATAATGGGGCCCTTACAACTTAGAGCACCATGGATCATTTGTGGTCACATGAGGGTGGACTATTGAGCATATCTAATACCCCGCTCAATGCCCACTGTACGGTGAACTACCTCCTTGGTCCAATCCCAAGATTTGGAAAGTGTCAAAGAAGTTGCTCTCTCCCAAGAGCCTTGGTGAAGATGTCTACTCCATTTTCTTCAATAGGACAATAGCTTATCTGCATGACCCCATCCTCAATCAACTCACGTGCATAGTGATACTGAATTTCTATGTGCTTGGTACGTGCATGGAAACTAAGATTTTTGGCAATGGCCATGCAACTTTGGTTGTCGCACTTCATCTCTATAGCCTCATGTCCTTGTAGTCCTATGTGTCATAGGATCCTCCTCAACCATAGTGCTTCACATGCTACAATGCATGCAACTTTGTTCTTAGCATTAGTAGAAGATGATGCTACAATCGATTGCTTCTTACTAATCCAAGAGAAAATCCCTGATCCTAAAGAAAAGCAATATCCAAAAACTGATTTTCTGGTATCAATATATCCTGCCCAATCCGAGTCACAATATCCGACAAGAGATGATCCTTCTTTATAAAGAATACCATAATCAGTGGTTCCTTTCACATACTTGAGTATTTGCATGCTTGGCTTCAAATGCGTTTGGCAAGGTTTATTAGAGAACTTGCTTACTACTCCAATAGCATAAGAGATGTCTGATCTGCTATTGCACAAGTAGATGAGACTTCCAACTAATTTCCTATATCTTCCAATACCCACTAGAGGTGAAGTATCTTCAATAGATAATTTTGTGTTGACCTCCATAGGTGTACAAATTTCCTTGCAATCCTCCATGTTGAATGCCTTAAATATTTGTCTTGCATACTTTTGTTGAGAGATGAAAATCTTATGTGGTTTTTACCAAACTTCAAGACCTAAGCAATAATGCATTAAGCCCAAGTCTACCATGATTTCAAATTCTGAACTTAGGGCATCTTTTGTTTGTTGAAGAAGAGCATCATCACTTCTTGTAATCATAAGGTCATCTACATAGAGTACAAGCACATTTGTCTTCCCTTCTCTCTTTAGAACATGCAAGTTAGCATTAGAAGCACATCTTTTGAAACCTAGATCCAAGAGATACTTATCTATCCATTGGTACCATGCTCCGGGGGCTTGTTTTAGCCCATATAATGCCTTCTTCAGCTTACATACCTTGTTCTCTGAATGGGGAGCCTCAAACTTTGGTGGTTGAGACACATATACCTCCGAGGTCTCCATTAAGGAATGCTGATTTGACATCCATGTGATAGACTGGCCAACGCTTATGTGCAGCCAGATCTAGTACTACTTAGATAGTAGTCATTCTTGTAGTCGGGGCAAATGATTTACAAAAGTCAATGTCTTCAACTTATGAGTAGCCTTATGCAACAAGTCTTGTACTTTAGCTTCCAGATCCACTTGGTGCCAATGACTTTATGCTTAGGGGGTCGATCCACAAGCTCCCAAGTTCCATTCTTCATGATATTGTTGTATTCTGTTCACATGGTAGCCCTCCCATTTGCATCGTGGAGTGCCTCCTCCACGTTGCTTGGTTCCTTTGCTTCTTCTTGAATGAGATCAGCCATCAAGGCTATGTTTACAATATGGGCACTTGCTCCTCTTTGTTCCTCTACTCTCTTCGATCGCCTTGGTCCATATGCAACCTATTCTAATGATTGTGGGATGGGGTTTTCAGAATCATAGAGCTGCCTCACCCAACATGGCTATGGCTTTTCCTTTTGGGTGTTGGCAGGTTGGTGACTTTCAGACTCATCATCTGAAGATGATGCTTCCTTCTCTTGTGTAGAAGGGATAGCTCTTGGGCCAACTTCATAGTGGATTGCCCCTTCGCCTGATGATAAAGTGGAAGCTCTCTTTTCCTCCTCCATTGCATGAGGCTACTCCTCCTTAAACACCACATCAGAACTCGCCATGATCTTCTTAGCCTTAGGGTCATAAAGCTTATCAACCTTCTTATCTTGTTGTACCCTAGGAAGATACATTTGATGCTTTTTGGTTGAAGCTTGTTTCTCCCCCTATTTGGAAATATGTACATAACATTCACTTCCAAATACTTTGAAATGGGAAACAAAAGGCTTTTTACCTGTGTAGGCCTCTTGTGGAGTCTTTCCATCAAAAGCCTTAGTGTAGCTTTGATTCAAGATGTAGACATCACTGTTGATAGCCTCTGCCCAAAAGTGATTAGGCAAACCCTTTCCTTTCAACATGCATCTTGCCACACCATTCTCTTGAGAACTATGTGCCACTGTGAGTTGATGCTTGATTCCCTTACTCTTGTAGAAATCTTCAAACTCTATTGATGTGAACTCATCTTCTTCCCTGTTTTAGTTTCAACAAGCTAAATCCATTCTTTGAATTACCAAAAGCTTGAGCCTTATCACGAAGGAAGTACACCCACATATTCCTACTATAGTCGTCGACAAGTAACATGAAGTAGGAAGATCCACCCAAGGCCTATGTAGGCATTTTTCTACACAAGTCAGCATGCACCAACTCTAAAGGATAGCTTGCCTTGATCTTGCTTTCTTGTGGAAACTTCTTCCTCTGTTGCTTACCCATCATACAAGCTTCACATGGTTCCTTCATTTCTGCAATTGATGGTAGGTGTGCAACCATATCCCTGTGATGCATCTCCTTCAGTATAGGGTATCCAATGTGGCATAATCTCTCATAGCATAGATTACTTGTGCCCACATTTATAGTGGCTAAAAGAGCACACAACTCATTTAGGTTGTTCATCCTTATGCCAGTTCCAAAAATGTTGTTGTTACCATCCATAATCTTAGCTCCTCTCTTACTGAAAGATACTTGATGACCTTGATAAGTTATAGAAGCTACTCAAAGTAGAATTCGTTTTATTTGTGGAACATACAACACATTTAAAAGCTTTTTGATATCGCCATTAGAGTTAATGAAAGAAACCATACCTTTGCCCTCTGCAGGACATCTTGCATTGTTCCCTACCTTTACTGTGATGGGTTCTTTTAGAGGCTGTAAGGAACTATAAAGATCTTTTCTACTCATCATGTGATGAGATGCACCATTGCCCAACACCCATAAGTCATCTATTCCTCAATCTTCAGTCGAGGAGCACACCTTCTCTATCATAACAAATAACTCAAGATCTATTTCTATTGTGTTGGAAGACTCCTTGCCCTTCCCACCTTTTGAAGAGCCACTCTTTTCTTCTGCCTTCTTGATGTGGCAGTCTTGGATTTTGTGTCCTTTCTTCTTGTAGAGGAAACACTCTCCCTTGAACTTCTTTTTGTCTTTCTTCTTTTTGTCTCCATCTTGGGAAGAGTCTGTGTTGCCTCCTTTGGCATTTGTTGTTAATGCAGCATCTCCTTTGCTACCACTACTTCTTGCTTTGAGCCACAACTCCTCCTCCATTAGTAAGGCACTGAATTCTTCAAAAGTTAGTTGTTGAGGTGTGATTTGAGTATTAAGAGCAGTTACCAAATCATCAAACTTAGGTGGACATATTCAAAAACAACACCAAGCTAGCTCCTCACTTGACTTTTGTACACCTGCTCCTGCCATTTGATCTTGTAGATTCTTTATGCAAGTGATAAACACATGTGTAGTCTCCCCATCAGCAAACCTTTCTACTGGTAGCTGATTCTCTAAGTTCTGAATTCGTGTCTGATTACGATTTTCATATTGAT
>CM035434.1:130626532-130646532 GCA_020310875.1 Ceratopteris richardii | reverse complement strand
GTCGACAACAGTGTTGATAGCCTCTGCACAAAATTGATTAGGCAAACCCGTCCTTTCAACATGCACCTTGCCATGTCCATGATAGTTTGATTCTGACGTTTTGCAACACCTTTCTGTTGAGGACTATGTGCCACTATGAGTTGATCCTTGATTCCCCTACTCTTGCATAAATCTTCAAACTCTATTGATGTGAACTCACCACCGCCGTCTCTCTTGAATTTCTTCATCTTCTTCCCTATTTGAGTTTCAACAAGTTGAAGCCATTCTTTAAAGTTGCCAAAAGCTTGAGCCTTATCATGAAGGAAGTACACCCACATCTTCCTGCCATAGTCATGGACAAGTAACATGAAGTAGGAAGATCCGCCCAAGGCCTATGTAGGCATTTTTGTGCACAAGTCAGCATGCACCAACTCTAGAAGATAGCTTGCCCTATTCTTGCTTTCTTGTGGAAATGTCTTCCTCTATTGCTTGCCCATCATGCAAGTTTCACATGGTTCCTTCATTTCTGCAATTGATGGTAGGTGTGCAACCATACCCCTATGATGCATCTCCTTCAGTAGAGGGTATCCAATGTGGTCGAATCTCTCATGCCATAGCTTACTTGTGCCCATGTTTGTAGTGGATGTAAGAGCACACAACTCATATAGGTTGTTCTTGCTTATGCGAGTCCCAACAATGTTGTTGTTACCATCCATAATCTTAGCTCTTGTCTTACTGAAAGATACTTGATGACCTTGATCATTTATAGAAGCTATTGAGGGTAGATTTCATTTTATTTGTGGAACATACAACACATTTGAAAGCTTTTTGATATCGCTTTTTAGTTAATGGAAGAAATTGTACCTTCACCCTCTATAGGACATCTTGCATTGTTCCCTACCTTTATTGTGATGGGTTCCTTTAGAGGTTGTAAAAACTATAAATGTTTTTTCTTGTCGTCATGTGATGAGATACACCACTGTCCAACACCCATGAGTCATCTGTTCTTGAATCTTTAGCCAAGGAGCACACCTCCTCTAATGTAACAAATAACTCAAGCTCTATTTCTACTGTGTTGGTAGACTCCTTGCCCTTGCCACTTTTTGAAGAGCCACTCTTTTTTTCTGCCTTCTTGATGCGACAATCTTGGATTTTGTGTCCTTTTTTCTTGTAGTGGAAACACTCTCCCTTGAACTTCTTTTTGTCGTTCTTCTTTTTGTCTCCATCTTTTGAAGATTTTGCTTTGCCTCCTTTCGCATTTGCTATGAATGAAGCATCTCCTTTGCTACCACCACTCTTTGCCTTGCTTTGTAGCTCCTCATCCATGAGTAAGGCACTGAATTCTTCAAAGGTTAGTGGTTGAGGTCTGATTTGAGTATTAAGAGCAGTTACCAAACCATCAAACTTAGGTGGATAGATTCGAAGACAACACCGAGCTAGCTCCTCACTTGAATTTTGTACACCTGCTCCTACCATTTGATCTCATAGATTCTTTATGGGAGTGATATACACCTCTGCAGTCTTCCCATTAGCAAACCTTTCTACTGCTAGCCAATTCTCCAAGTTCTGAATCTGTGTTTGATTATGAGTTTCATATAGATTTCTCAATATGTTCCATGCTTCACATGCCTTGGTAGTATGTTGAATGAGAGTCAGAACACTAATATAAGTACTTGTAACTAGAGCACAAAGTGCATGTGCATTTCTACATCTCCAAGCATGTACAAGATCAGCCAAGAGGAATCATTCGACCAAGATTATTTGGATCAGGTGTTTCTTGGGGCTCATGATCAGTCCCAAGAAGAGACTCCAAAAGCTCATATGAATCAAGGATTAAACTTCCATAGGTTGTAGTTTGTACCATCAATTTTACTTTTCGTGAAGGCTGGTGGTCATATTTGCAACATTGGGATGATCGACATCACTGTTGCTCCTATCTACACTCCACATACTCTTGTTGATGAATCACCTTGATTCCCACTCGTAGATGATGACACACTACTTGACATCTTCTCTCTTTTGTCCTTGAGACCTCTGCAATCTCTGCGTTTTTGCTTTTGCACCACTCAGAGAGTCCTGGGCTCTAATACCATGTAAGAAAATAATAGCACAGCGGAATCGACCTGTAGACAAAGTTGAGAGAAAAAACGCAGACAAAGATAGATGTAGACTAAGACATAGAGAACTCAAATTCTCATATTGTCGAGCATACTCCAATTACAATGATGGTGTTGTCCACCTGTGCGCTTCCAATGTGGAGCTTAGATGGTAATCTAGACAGACTCTAGATGAACGGCTTACTAGTGTGCAATGTTATGTAAAGCTCAACTTGGGCTATGTTTATATAGCTTTTACAAGGCCGTTCGGTATAGATAAATGTAGTTGAGAGATACAAAATATTCGGTAAAATATATGATCCGACAATATATCCATGACTAGAAGTCGTACCACATCGGCCCTATGGGTCAGGGGGATAGGCCCCCCGGACCTTGTAGAAGGGGCAAGCCCCCCTCTGCACTCCCCCCATTAAGGTTCTATGGGGAAACCATGTGATGTCACAAGGCCTTTATTGTCACCTTAAGTAGCAACCCAATGGCCCGAAAGTTTAGGCCCTACCTAACCTAATGGCTAGGCTCACAAAGATCATCTAGAACCATCAAAGGTCACACATAGACCTCATCTAACTTGGAAGTTAGGGTTCCACAAACGTCTGGGCTCTCATAATGGCTTCTCCTCATAATGGGGGCCTTACAACTTAGAGCACCATGGATCATGTGTGCTCACATGAGGGTGGCGTATTGAGCATACCTAACAGATAGATAGATAAATAGATATATATATATATATATATATATATATATATATATATATATATATATATATATATATATATATATATATATATATATATATATATATATATATATATATATATATATAGATAGATAGATAGATAATTAGATAGATAGATAGATAAATACATAGATAAATAGATATAACCACTTAAAGAGACATAATTTTGTGCGTGAAACCTGTCAGGTGCCAATGTGCAAGGCTTGGAGGGACATTTGCACATTGGCAAGAATCACTAGCACATGATTCGTTCGCAGAAACTGACACTTGCTAACAAGTAGGCCATGGGGGAACAACTCCTTATGGCTCTTGCATATGCGTATGAGTCTATGTGCCTCTATGTTTCCATCTATGTGCGGGTGCACGTGGACAACCGGATGGGTGACAATGTACCAATGTATGTAGCCTGCAAGATCAAGTGCATCTACTTCACATTTGGCACAAGCTATGTATATGAACACATATAGCGGATGTTTTCGAGATGAGGTCATTTTGTTCAAACACATAAAGCAGATACTATGGATATGAAGCATATCCCTTCAGCAACTTCTTAGTCCATTCGCTGCATGAAAGGACGTGTAATTTACAGCTCGTAGAGATCTCCACATCATATGCTCATCACATTAGCCGTATTCTGTAACTGATAACACATGGGTCATGTCGGATTATACATCACCATCGCTATGTGCTGCTGGTATACCATGAAAGCTGCGAATAAAATCAACATATATTTACAATTCTCGCAACACCTTGTTCCGTTAATGCAGGAAAGTGATGCATAGCTCATGTAAAGCTCAGCTCCGTATGCTACGCACACCGGCGGTCATCATGTCTGGTGATGAGAGCTCTGTTTCTGAGTACACAACAAGGCCAGACATGGCGATGAGAGCTCACTCGCATACTATGAAAGTCTCTTCATCCCGACTTGTGCAGGGATTGCCAAAGATAGGGCAACTTACTGATGTGTGCCAAGCTTGCACCCAAGGCAAGCAACATAGGGCCCCAGTTCCCAAGGAAGCTTCAACACGAGCGAGGAACCCTCTAGCCCTTATCCAGATGGACTTATGTGGACCCATGAACACCCCATCCCTGAGTGGATCCCTCTACTTTTATCTTCTAGTAGATGACCACTTTCGCTATATTTGGGTGTACTTTTTGAAGTCAAAGCAGACACATTCTCTAAGTTTCAAACTTGGATCAAGGAAGTTGAGAATGAAGCTTCGACTAAAGTTAAAACCATCAGATTAGATGGAGGTGGTGAGTTCATCAATCATGACTTTGATAACTTTCTCAACCAGAAAGGGATCAAAAGACAAGTCACTCAGCCTCATACTCAATCTCATAATGGAGTAGTTGAAAGAAAGATATGCAGTGTGATGGAAATGGCAAGAACTATGCTTGATCACAAGGATCTACCCTACAAGTTCTAGGCAGAAGCCGTGCATACTACCGTTCACATTCTTAATCGAGGATTTACAAGTGCATTACACAACAAAACACCCTTTGAAGCATACTATGGAAGAAAACCAAATGTGAATTAATTTCGAGTCTTTGGAGTGAAGCTTTTGTTCATGTACCAAAAGAAGATAGAAACAAATTACAATCGAAGTCCAAGAAACACATATTCATCGGGTGATGGCTGAAAAACACTTATCTCTTTGAAAATGCACCTTTGCCTCTATGCCCTTAGATTGGACATCCATCGGACGCCTCAAAATGCATGGTGCCTTTAGATTTTTGAGATTCCTTCTCCTCCCTTAGATTGGAGGCTCATCCAATGGTCCTAATCTCTTGCAAGCTTACGATCAGCCCCATTTCCGCTTAGTCATTAGATTTATGACAAAATCGATGCTCACGATTCTTGCAGAGAATGTGCACAAGGACCCACGAAGATCTGAGCATTAAATCCTTGTTCCTCACTCGTTTGAACTTGAGCCGTCGATTTGAGGCATCCAACGGCCATAATTTTATGTGTTTGAGTAGTCCATATACGAATTTGAACAAATCTTTATTTATTCTACAATACCATTAGTGGTTTGGGATGTGCCCTTAATCTCCAACAAGCTTAATTTTAATCCCTAAAAATTAGGGATCCTTACAAGGCCCATTCAGGGCTCATTTTTTCCCCTAATGGCAAGCTCCCAAGGCCTGGTATGAAAAGATTCACAAGTTCTTTGAAGACAAGGGATTTCACAGAAGCAACGCTGATGCTAATCTCTATATCTATCAAAAGGAGTCTTTAGTAGCCATCATCATTCTCTATGTAGATGACTTGATCTTGACAGACTCAGATGAAGAATGCATCCAGTTTATCATCACACAGCTTCACCTTGAGTACTCTATGATAGATCTTGGCTTACTACACTACTTCTTGGGTATGGAAGTTTGGCAAACAAAAGAAGGAATATTCCTATCACAGAAGAAGTATTGCTCTGATCTACTTTCCAGATATAACATGGACCAATGTCGCTCAGTTTCTACACCACTTGATCCAAACATCAAGCTTACACTGGAGGACTCATCATCTCTTGTGGATGTGCATACCTATCGACAGTTTGTTGGCTCATTACTCTATGTTGCCAACACTAGACCAGATATTGCTTATGCAGTTGGTATACTCAGTTAGTTTGCACATCAGCCTCGTCAGACTCATTGGGATACTACTCAAAGACTACTTCGATACCTTGTCCTCACCCGAGATCATGGTCTTTGGTATAGAGGGGGCATCGAACTCACCAGATATTCAGATTCTGATTGGGCTGGTGATCTTGATTCTCGATGGTCTACTTCTGGGTATATATTCTTGCTTGGCTTAGGACCTATCTCTTCGACAAGTAAGAAGCAGCCTACAATTGCTCTATCATCTACCGAGGCTGAGTACCGAGCATCCAGCTTTGCAGCATGTGAGGCCATCTGGCTTCGACGTTTATTATCTAACATTGGTGTTTTGCAAGATACTCCGACATGTATTGGCACGGACACCCAGTCAACCTTGGCCATGGCCAAGAATCCAGTGTTCCACGCTCGGACGAAGCACAATGAGATCCAGTACCACTTCATCCGCGAGAAGCTCATATCTCAGGAGATTAATCTAGAGCAGTGTACCTCTCAGGAGAACATGGTATACATGTTCACGAAGGCTCTACCTCCGGTTCTGCTTAAGCGCTTCGTGGACCTGTGCAGCATTGAGCCGCTCCAAAATGGAGCTGTAGAGGGGGTGTTGACGACATGATTGAGAGAACTTGGAGAAGCTTGTCGAAGGTAGAAAAGTGCGTTTCGAAGCGATGAAGTTTGGTCAAGCCAACCGGCACAAGACCAGCCCTTGAGCTTTTGGAGACTCAAATAGACCTTATAGGCATGCTATAAGTGCAAAGAAACACACTATGTACCTTGGAGCATCAAGGAGAATGAGTCGATACAAAACAGATAGGTTCGCAGGTGGACTAGCTCAAAAAAGTTACTATCTATGGAAGAGACAATGAACTTCAAATGCCCATAGCGACCAGCGTGATTACAATTAGAAAAAATCCTTTTATGGGAGTGATACACATAGGGTTGAGTGTGTGGAATGCACAAAAGTATAAGGAATAAGCAAAATATGCTATAGGAATGAATGCGACATTCACCGGTGGTACCTCCTATTTTTCAGGAATATGCAGAGATTGACCCCGAGGCAGAAAAACTGAGGTTTCTCCAAATCTGCTGAACCAAATGCTTTGAAAATTTACAGGCATAAACTAGACACTAATACCTTTCCAATGAGTCCTCTTGCACTCAATTTGGAGCTCTAAGGAGAGAGCAGCAGCCTCTGCAAGATTACTGTTGGCGAAGAAGATGATGCAGAAAATTGAAGGAGCAAGACAATGATGGTCACAAGTGTATGTATATTGCTTCCATGTAATGTACAAGTGATTTCAACTCCTTATATAGCCTCTAGGAGTGTTCCACGACTTTTACAACTTGAATTTGAATTCAAATGAAGGTGGGAATGGTTGCAGGAGGGAATCAATTCACTTCCCTACAATCTAGGAAAAGTGAAGATCTTGATTGATCTACTTTTAGGTGATTGATTGCTTGATTGAATGCAACTTCAACCACCAAAATTTCGTGGGATTTTGGCCCTATATTTGTACCTTTACATGTGTACAACTCAAGGCTTTTACAACGGTAAATGAGCCATCAAAATATTCTCAAAAAATACAATAAATGAGCATATGAAAAAGAACTCTCCAACGGATATTCTTTCGACGCAATAGCATTTGATGTAGATCAAATCCACCTCAGGCATAGTGTAAGCTTGATGTTCCAACAGCTCCCCCTCAAGCTAAAGTATGCTTGAGTCTTCATTCTCTGATAGGTTGAATACCTGCCATAGCTTTGAATCTACAAAGCTTTATTCCATCAAGTGCCTTTGTCATCATATCTGCTACTTGCTTTTCAGTCGGAACAAAAGAAATGTCAATCTCCTTTGCCATGAGCTTCTCCCTGATGAAGTGGTAATGGACTTCTATGTGCTTGGTTCTCGCATGAAAAATAGGATTTGCCGCTAGATGCATGGAACTTACATTATCTCCAAATATGTGAGGTTTGGAACTCACAAGTCCCAAATCTGTATACAATGCTTTTAACCATATTGCCTCTTGAGTTGCTATGGTCAAGCCTCTGTACTCTGCTTCAGTTGAAGATAAAGCAGAGTACAGAGGCTAATGCTAAGTAACCAGATGTACTTTTTCTATCATCCTTAGCTCCTGCCCAATCTGCATCTGAGTAGATTTTGATATCCAAATCGGAAGAGTAAGGATAGAATATACCTTCGTTGATTGTACCTTTGAGATACTTAAGTACTCTCTTAGCCGCATCCATGTGTGGTCTTCTCGGTGAGTGCATGAACTAACTAAGCACTCCCACACTATATGAGATGTCTGCCCTTGTGTGAGTAGCATATATCAAGCTACCTACCAAGCTTTGATACTCTTTTATGTCTTCAATTTTCTCACCTTCATAAACACTAAGTTTATGATTCATCTCCAAAGGTGTACCTGCAGGTTTAGTGTTCTCCATTTTGAATTTGAGAAGAAGATCCTGAATGTATCTTCTTTGAGTCAAATACATTCCTTCATCTGTATATATCACCTGCATACCTAGGAAATATGTGAGCTCACCTAGGTCACTGATTTTGAACTCCTCTTGCATGTGTCTCTTGATCCTTTGAATGCCATTTAGATCATCACCTGTCACAATAATATCATCTACATATACACATAGATAGATAACCTCATTGTGATCCCTTTTGATGAATAGAGAAGGATCGGAGCTGCTAGCTTTGAACCCTTGGTCTTGAAGATATGTAACCAACCTGTAATTCCAAGCTCTTGGAGCTTGTTTCAATCCATACAATGCTTTCTTAAGTCTACAAACATAAGATGGATGATTAGGGTTTTCAAAACCTGGTGGTTGTGACATGTATACCTCTTCACTTATCCAACCATTTAAGAATGCATTTTTCACATCAAGTTGGAGGAGTCTCCAATTCCTTGCAGCAGCTACACTTATCAATGTCCTGATTGTAGTCATCTTTGCAACTGGTGAGAATGTTTCCTCATAGTCTATACCATGAGTTTGTGAGCATCCTTTGGCAACTAATCTTGCCTTGTACCTGCAAACTGATCCATCTGAATTTCTTTTAACTTTATATACCCATCGGCAACCAATTACCTTTTGATTCGGTGACATTGGAACCAAATCCCAAGTGTCCATTTCCTTCAATGCATCTATCTCTTCGTTCATGGCCTTTTCCCAATTAGGGTTTCCCTTTGCCTCTTCATAGGTTGAGGGTTCCTCTGAAATAGAGTCTTTTGCCAAGTAGATTGAATGCTTTGTAACAAATGTGGAATCATATCCATACCTTTCTGGTTGTTTCTTCTCTCTTGCTGATCTTCTAGGTGCTTGTTTGGAGCATTCTCCAACCTCTTGCATCTTTGCTTTGCCTCTTGACTTCCATAGCTTGTAATCCCTTTCTCTTTCATCTTGGTCATCGTCTGTATCACTTCTTGGATCCTGGACCTGTGTATCATGCTTCCTTCCTAATTGATGAGAGTCATAATCAAGATCATATGGTAGTGTTACCTTTTGTTTGTCTTCATCATACCAAGACCTGTGTTCTTCAAACACAACATCTCTACTTGTAGTGAATTGCTTGGTTGAAGGATTGAAGAACCTGTAACCCATCTGAGTTGAATCATATCCAATAAACACTGCCTTTGTTGCCCTTTCATCTAGCTTACCTCTTATTTGTGATGGTACATGAACATAAGCTAAACAACCAAAAACCTTGCAATGTCCAAGACTAGGTTTTCTTCCATGCCATGCTTCATAAGGAGTCATACCTTGAAGTGATTTGGATGGTAGTTGATTGACAAGATACACTGCAGTTGAAATAGCTTCTGCCCATAGATAATGTGGCAACTTCTTCTCTTCAAGCATTGTTCGGGCTGATCCAACCAATGTCTTGTTTCTCCTCTCTGCAATTCCATTTAGTTGAGGAGAGTACCTGGTAGTCACTTCCCTTTTGATACCTTTATCCTGCAAGAACTCATCAAAATCTTTGGAGAAGTATTCTCCCCCTCCATCAGATCTGAGCTTCTTTAGTGATCTACCTGTATGATTCTCCATATGTGCAAGATACTTCTTGAAGCAATCAAACACTTCATTCTTACTCTTGATAAAGTATAGAACAGTCCACCTACTATGGTCGTCAATAAATGAGACATAGTACCTTGATCCTGCCAATGAAGGTTCTTGACTTGGTCCCCATACATCTGTATGTACTAAGTCCAATAAGTTGTTGTGGATGTAGCCTTTGTGGTTGAATGGTTGTCTTTGTGCCTTCCCAATCTGACATGCATCACACCTGTTGATCATGTGTTGCTTTGATATGTTCGGCAGTCCTAGAACACTTTGAACCCTGCATATGTCCTTCAAGGTTCTTTCATTCACATGAGCAAGTCTCTTATGCCACACTTCAAGCTCACTTAGGGTTTGAGACCCAAAGTTGAATAGAGCTATGTTCCTAGTATCTCCTACTTCAAAAGTAAAGAGCCTACCATGCTTCTCACCTCGGGCTATCTTCTTGAAGCCTTGACATGGATCTTCCACAAAAGCTCCATGTTGGGTGAACCTAACTTGCAAGCCTTTTTCAACTATTTGGCCTACACTCATTAGGTTTTTAGTGATAGTGGGTACATAGAGAACCTTACTCAGAATGTTTGTCCTGCCATTGGAAGCTTTGACATTACCAATCTTCTCCACATTGTGCTTCGTGTCATCCCCTGTTTGCACTTCATGTCTATGCTTTGGACTTTCCAAGTCAGATAGAAGAGCAATGTTGCCTGCAACATGATTCGAGCATCCTGAATCTATGTAGAACAAATTATCATCTTCTTTACCTTCTTTGTGGCTTAGGTTCATAAGAAGTAATGAGTCTTCATGTGGTTGATCTTCTGAATAATTGTTGTAGTCCCTTCTATTATAGCTTCTATTGTTGTTGTTGAAGTTGTGTCCACCTCTGCCTCTATTGCCGCCATATCCACCTCTTCCACTTCCTTTCTGGGTCTTCCCATTGAACCAACAATTCTGAGTGGTGTGGTTGGTCTTATCGCATATGGCACAAGGTTGAACATTCTGACCTTTGGCTTTGTCTTGCTTTGGTCCTTTCTTCTTCCCTTTCCACTTGCTCTTGCTTGCGAAGTTGGCTTGGGAAGTCTCTTCTTCGTCTTCTTCCTTCTTCTTGCCTTTTCTGCTTCTTATCCTTCTTATCTGCATATAGAGCACTCATTGAATTACCATGATAAGAGTTACCTTCCTTTATGCTATTGTTGGCTTCTTGATTGAAGAGTTGTCCAAGAAAGATGTTGAAGTCTGGAGTCTGCACATCCATGATGAGATCGTAGGCCGTCGTGAAGGATTGCCATTGCTTATCACTTTGAATGCCGTTGAGAATTTGCCTCATGATGACCTCTTCTTCAATCAGCTCTCCAATGGATGCTAACTGATCCGCAACCTCCTTGACCTTGGTAACAAACTCTGTGATGGTTTGTTTAGGTGTCTTCTTCATTTGGTTGAACTCGTTCCAAAGATGATTCTTTCTTGCTTTGGTACTAGCAGAAAAGAAAGTCTCCAGGGCATCCCAAGTCTCTTGAGATGTCTTGCATCCTCTAACATGTGGTAATAGAAAGTCAGAGATAGAGTTTAGTATGTACGACCTTGCTTGAGCATCCCTTGCGCACCAAAGTGTGAGCTTATCTGTCTCCTCTTATGTAGGTCCTCCTTTGGATCTTGGAATAGGCATAGCTTCATCACCTGCTACAATTCCATAAAGATTTCTACCTTGCAAGTAGGCCTCCATTCTGATTTGCCAAGCCGCGTAGTTGTGTCGATCAAGCTTCTCGATCATTGAGGGAAAGCCGTCACCCATCTTGAACTAGCTCTGATACCACTGAAAGAACTTGGAGAAGCTTGTCGAAGGTAGAAAAGTGCGTTTCAAAGCGATGAAGTTTGGTCAAGCCAACCGGCACAAGACCAGCCCTTGAGCTTTTGGAGACTCAAATAGACCTTATAGGCATGCTATAAGTGCAAAGAAACACACTTTGTACCTTGGAGCATCAAGGAGAATGAGTCGATACAAAACAGATAGGTTCGCAGGTCGACTAGCTCAAAAAAGTTACTATCTATGGAAGAGACAATGAACTTCAAATGCCCATAGCGACCAGCGTGATTACAATTAGAAAAAATCCTTTTATGGGAGTGATACACATAGGGTTGAGTGTATGGAATGCACAAAAGTATAAGGAATAAGCAAAATATGCTATAGGAATGAATGCGACATTCACAGGTGGTACCTCCTATTTTTCAGGAATACGTAGAGATTGACCCCGAGGCAGAAAAACTGAGGTTTCTCCAAATCTGCTGAACCAAATGCTTGGAAAATTTACAGGCATAAACTAGACACTAATACCTTTCCAATGAGTCCTCTTGCACTCAATTTGGAGCTCTGAGGAGAGAGAAGCAGCCTCTGCAAGATTACTGTTGGCGAAGAAGATGATGCAGAAAATTGAAGGAGCAAGACAATGATGGTCACAAGTGTATGTATATTGCTTCCATGTAATCTACAAGTGATTTCAACTCCTTATATAGCCTCTAGGAGTGTTCCATGACTTTTACAACTTGAATTTGAATTCAAATGAAGGTGGGAATGGTTGTTGGAGGGAATCAATTCACTTCCCTACAATCTAGGAAAAGTGAAGATCTTGATTGATCTACTTTTAGGTGATTGATTGCTTGATTGAATGCAACTTCAACCACCAAAATTTCGTGGGATTTTGGCCCTATATTTGTACCTTTACATGTGTACAACTCAAGGCTTTTACAACGGTAAATGAGCCATCAAAATATTCTCAAAAAATACAATAAATGAGCATATGAAAAAGAACTCTCCAACGGATATTCTTTCGACGCAATAGCATTTGATGTAGATCAAATCCACCTCAAGCATAGTGTAAGCTTGATGTTCCAACAATGATTGCTCCTACTTCATCTACATTTGTATCCACATGAGTGCATCTCCATTTTGTATCCAGGAGGCACTTCATTTCTAGTCTATTTTCATTTTATATTGTATTTCCTTTGTATTTGGGTACCTTGCCATGTGCTTCTACCAGTTGTATTCATTCTCCTTTCAGGAGACTTATCCCACATATGATGTACGTTTGAGAGCCCCTCCCAAATCTATATAAGGAGGGCCTCTCTCCTCATTTGAACTTCGTTAGAAGCTTGAGGAGCCTACTCCATGCTCTTGGCAAGCTCACTTCTAATCCACATGAGTTTACCCATTTCATGGTCTACTCATTTTGTGTCTCATACATTCTTTGTTTTGTGAGAGTACTTTACTTTTCATTTTGCTTCTGCGTGTGTACTCTCTATAGTATGATGCAATAGCGAGACCCCTGCTTACTTTTTCATAGAGTTTTGAATTTTCACTTTTGAACTCGAAGTAATATTTTGAACATTGTTTGCATGCATTAGCTTGCCGAGTTGGTGTTTTTGCCAGGCTGGTGGAGAGTTCAACCCTATAGGCTGCAATCGGACACCCCTAAGCACATGTGCCTTGAGATGGTTATAGACCAACTCATTTAGAAGATTTTTGGGCTTTAGGGGGGTGAAATCAGTTTAAACCAATTTCCTCATCTAGCCTTAAGGTTGTTCCTTTGTAGTTGCTACCCCGGCGACCCATCATACTCTGTTTCCTAGTAGTTGCTATGCATTCAGCACTTGTTTTATAGGATTTGCAGGGCCTTGTGGGTGCTAAGCCCGACCTTTGTTGTACTTTCAATTATTTCAAGCCTGACTTTTGTTGTATTTTCAATTGGTTCAAGCTATCAAGAAGAGTAGATCTCAAACCCCCTTAAAAGAAGCACATTTATTGCATGTGATCGAGTGTCTTCAAGAACTATTGTAAATTAATGGAAAGCTTGGAAACGAATGTGAAATCCTACCTAAAATGGCGACGACGATCACTGTGAAGGAGACGACGACTACGACTGCTTCTCCTGAGAGATGGCGACGACGCACACTGTGAAGGAATCGTCGACTGCAGAAGAAGCAATATCTTTCAGGGTGGTGTCGCTGCGCAAGCTCTGTCGGTCCAGAGAGGAGCGCGTCTATCGCATATTTTTCGGCGTCTATCGCGGGCGGGATCGGTGTCTATCGCAACCTTTTGGTCTATCGCGGGCGAGTATTTCGGCGTCTATCGCGGGCGGGCTCGAGCGCGTCTATCGCAAATCAAAACGTGTCTATCGTATCTTTTTGGTCTATCGCGTATTTCGGCGTCTATCGCGGGGGCTGGCCTATCGCGGCGGTGTGTCGTCGTACACGTGGCGGATACCCAAGTGTGGGCCATCGCGTGGTTTGCGCGCTGCCGCTCGCCGGACATCGAGCATTGGCGACACCGACTGAACGCGATTTTTGCCGGCGGGTCCTTTCGGGTCTGCAGCGGAGTAAAAAATTAAAGGAGGTTGAAGTCCTGCTGTTCGCGCGCCAGGCGGCGGGCCTCCCGAAATTCCTGTTAATGATTACTGTCCCAGCGCGCGCTCGCCGGCTGCTCCGGCCACGTGGCAGTAGGGGCACGTCCTCTGCTAACGGCTCAGAGCCATTAAATGCAGCTTTCATTCCCGTTCGAAGAGCGTTCTGGCTCTAAAGGGTAAAAAGAGTTAAATTGAAGTAAAAAGAGTTAGCAAAAAAAGAAGAGAGAAAAAGAGAAAAGAGAAAAAAGAGAAAGCCCTTTGTCGCTTTAAAAAAGAGAGAAAAAAAAAAGAGAAGAAGAAAAAAAAAGAGAAAAGAAAAAAAAAAAGAGAAGAGAAAAAGAAAAAAAAAAAAGAAAGAGAGAGAAAAAAAAAAAAAAAGAAAGAAGAAAAAAAGAAGAAAAAGAAAAAAAAAAAAAAGAGAAAAAAAGAGAGAAGAGGAGAGATAAAAGAAGAAAGTGGGAAGAGGAGAGATAAAAGAAGAAAGTGGGTGTTTGGCCTCGGTGTGTTTGGGGGTCAGTCATCTCTCCATGTCGGAGGGCTCGGCCTTTGGATCTTGAGCAGTGATAGTTGTGCAAGTCCCTTTTGGCCATGGATGTGGCTTCATGCTCTCTCGTGAAAAGTAATCGGGCCCCTCCCCCCGGGGAGACCGATACACTGGCCGCTCTGCTGGAGGGGGGGTCGTGTGCCGCCCCTGGGGCACCCGAAAGGGTTGAATCCCCCGTCGTGTCCCTCAGTAGACCCGCAGTTCTGTCTGCTCAGGAGGAGCTTAAGAAAGTGTGCCTCGTTGGCCAAGTGTTTGGCCCCAGGCCCCCGCTTGAAACTGTGCGACAATGGCTTCGAAAAGAGTGGTTCCCTAGGGGACTAGTCGTCAGCAAATGTCAGTTCTTACCAGCGAACCACATGCTACTAGTCTTTGAAAATGAAGAGATGGCGTTCCAAGCCCTAAGCGTTGGCACATGGCAGCTCGGTCGGGCGACCCTGTGCCTATTCAGATGGTCCCCGGACTTTACTCCCGACAAATCGAAATCACTTTGGTACCCCCTCTGGGTTGAGCTCCCGAATCTCCCTTACTTCTTGTACAAATTCGTGTGGGACATAGTCTCTCCTATCGGCAAGCCGCTGGCCTCACGCGATGACATTGGTGGCCTAATCTATGAAGGCGCAAGACACTCGTTCAATGCCAGGTGGCACCCACAAATCTGCGTCGAGGCCGACCTCAGCTCGCCACTTCCATCTTCGATCAAAGTGGACATGGGAGAAGGAGAAGTTTGGGAGCAGGATATCACTTACAAAAACCTTCCCAACGCGTGCTTTCGTTGTGGTCAACAAGGTCACAGGATTAAAGACTGCCCGCTCAGGCAAAAAAACAAACGATCTCAAGAAGCCGCCAAAACTGCTCAAAACCAAGTTAGAGACTTGACCCACCCGACCATGGAAGGGGAAGGCAAGGGTCTCCCCAATCCACAAGCTGATGCTGATGGCTTTACTGAAGTCAGAAGAAGAAGGAAAAGAAGTCCGAGGGCCAACGGCGAGAGAAACAACCTGCTAACTAACCCCTACAGCAACTTGTATTACAATCTTGGTAAAGAGATCAACGAGCTCGACTACCCAGGCGGGAAGCCACCTGAGGTAGACAACTACGACGGAGCCCTAGAGATCCCGGAAAACAAAGAAACCCCCCAGGAGGGTTACACTACAAGCAAAGAAGATGGTTTCACCACTAGTAATGAAGATAACCTGGACAGTGAAAGTTCCATCATTGGATCGACGATCCCGGAAACGGTGCCGAGCACGGGACCAAATTCTCCCCAACAGGGAGCATCCCGCAAAGGAAAACAGCCTATGGAGCTACCATGGAAAAGCCCGCACAAGAACCGACTGCTAAGCCGGGATCAGATCCCAGCGAAAAAGAAAGATGAAGCCAAGAGAAGAAAAGACAAGGCTCCCTCCCGCAAAGAGGGATCAATACAAAAATGATTGTCATCTCGCTAAATGCTAGGGGGCTAACCGACCCCTCAAGAGCGGCCATCATTGGTCAATGGCTCCGCGACATTAGCTTAAAACCAGACATTATATGCATTCAAGAGATTAAAATTGACGGAGATGAACTCCTGAAACGGCTCAGACAGGTTTCCTCGGCCCATGTGTGGATCCCAACAAAGCACCAGCGGGGGTCCGGTGGAACGGCTATCGGTGTTAAACAACCCTGGTTTGAAAAGCTTGAGAACTCCATTGAAGATGTCAATCACCGCTGGATTGCGATCTCTTTTGGTGCTCCCCTTTGTGTTACTATGGTTTCTTTGTACGCCCCTAACGAGGATTTAGAGAGGCTGAACACTTGGACTTCTCTTGACTCGCTTCCACACAACGTGCTTATATGTGGAGACTTCAACATGGTGGAGGACCCTATGGACAGATGGATGGGCAAGGGCAGGGTCATCGACAATCGGGAGAAAGAAACGTGGGACATGACCAAACTCCACTTGGATCTGGTCGAATTCAAAGACTCGAATGGCTTTTCCTGGTCGAATCTCCAAGCGGGCGAGGATCTGAGGAAAGCTAGACTTGATATATGCTACATCTCTCAGAGCTTTACTCACCTGTGGGGCCACCCTTCCATCACGCAACGTACTGACCTCACCATCTCTGATCACTACCCGATCGTTATCTCTTTTCAACCTTCCAACAGGACCCTCAAGGCTCCGTGGTTCCATGCCAACTCTTCCACCTTCTCTCTCCCCTCCGTCCATCAAGAGATTGCCGATGTGTGCAAGGTGGCGTTCGCCTCTGGCTTGGCCCCAGCCAAGTGTTGGAGAAGTGCGGTCGACAAGTCTCGCAAGATCATGATCAGAACTAAGAAGATGCTCGAGACGGTGCGGCGGGCTCGTAGGGAAGCGCTTTTCCACAGACTCTGGCGACTCGAGGAGGAAGTGAACAAAGGAAAACACCAAGCCCAGAAAGGTCTCCGCAAAATCAGAGCAGCGTTGAGATACGAGGAAGAAATACAAAGGAAAAACTTGCAAATCTTCTTCAAGGAGTGGTGGGCTGGAAAAGCCGACAAACCCACCAAAGAGATGTGTAGTATCCTTAAAAGGAAACACAACAGAGAGACGATCCCCCTTCTGCTTGACCCACATGGCAATGTATGCAACTCGGAAGAAGATAACTTTGGCATCATCGAAGGGCACTTCACGAGACTCCTGGGAACCTCGAACCCCCTCTCCCACAATAGAAGGGAATGCATGGCTGCCATTTCCAGGGTTTCCCCCCGGAGAATACCACCCAACCTCCTCTCCCTGCTTCATGCCCCGATCTCTGAATCAGAAATCATTGAGGTCATCGATGCCCTCCCTCTCGGTAAAAGCCCGGGACCCGACGGACTCACTAATGAGTTTTTTAAATCCTTCAAGCAGGTGGTTGCCACCCCTCTTCGGATGGTTTGGCAAGAAGCGCTAAAATTTGGTGCTCTTCCTTCTTGTATAAATAATGGAATTATCAAGCTGATTCACAAGAAGGGGGAAAAAAACAGAATCGAGAATTGGAGGCCAATTACGATGCTCCAAACAGGATACAAGATCATCGCCAAAGTCATTGCCAACAGACTGGCGTGCCACCTGAGATCTTGGCTTAGTGAGGACCAAAAAGGTTTCATCAAAGGCAGGTCCATCCTGGAAACCATTATGGATATTTGGGAAGGTATTCAATTTGCAAATGAGTCTAAACAAGATGTGGTCTTCCTAAAGATCGACTTTGACAAAGCCTACGATAGGCTGGAATGGGACTATATTCTGCAGTCGCTCCAAGACCTCGGATGTAGTCAGAAATTCACCAAGATGATCGCGACCCTTCTCGGCAACGCAACGACTCAAATTAACGTTAACGGCAAACTTTCGAAGGCGATCCATCTTAAAAGATCAATTAGACAAGGGTGCCCTCTTGCCCCCCTTCTCTTTGCCATCGCCACTGAGGGGCTGAGCAGACTTGTGGCTCATCATGTGGAGGCTGGTAATATCAAAGGCCTCCAACTACCTCACGACCACAGTCAAATCATCATGAGACTTTTTGCCGACGATATGAACGCGTTCGTTCACAATGATAACACCAGCTTGGAGACTTTATGGAGGTGTCTTGATACCTTTTGCGAGGCCTCTGGATCCAAAATCAACCACAATAAGACCGCCTTTAGGGCCATTGTGGGACATCAACCTGGCCTTCTCATTGATCATGGCTGTCAAATCATTCCGCAGGGCCAGATCTTTCGGCTGCTGGGAATCCCCTTGGGGTTTGGCGTCTCTATGGAGCAGCGATGGAACTGGGTGCTGGCCAAACTTGAAAACAAGCTCAATTACTGGAGAGGCATGCAAATCAATCTCGCTGGACGGGCGATGGTTATCAACACGTTCCTCCTCTCGTCTACCATTTATTTCCTTTCTTGCTGGAGACCGAATGAGCAAGGCCTGTCCAAATTGAATAGCATCTGCAGAAACTTTCTTTGGACGGGTGATCATAACAGAAGGGGGGTGCCTAAAATCAAATGGACCATCTGCACCAGCCCTAGAGATAGCGGGGGACTTGGCATCCTGGACATTGGGTGTATGGCTAACAAACTGGCGGCCAAATGGATGATTAAAGCTTGGTGCAATAGGGAGGCCTCGTGGGCCAAGCTGATCTTCAGAAACAAAAATGAGTTGGCCCTCAAGGGGTCCCCGAACTGGAAGAACCTTGACATCATGACCCTGCTATTCTCCCCGATACCTGTCTTCCCGAAAGGCTCCAATCTCGTATGCTCTCTTTGGAAGGGCTGGAATAAAGTCAAAAGCTTCACAAGAATCAGTGAGGACTGGAAGTGGGCGGCCGGAATCAGACAAAACGACTCTATCTGGTTTCCGATACATGGCATCCGGAGTGTGGAGTCGTGGAACATGCAAAATGCCAAGAAGTTATGGAACAAAGGATTCAAAAAATGGAAACACCTCTGGAAACATGACACCAACAGTTGGATCAACTACGAGGATATCGACCCCCGCATAAACATCTCCTACGAAGAATGGAACACCTTGCAAAGCAGATGCCTCGCGTGGGATCGTCACAAAACGCGCCTTCTCATGGGATATGATGCTCCAAACGCGCGTGGTCTCAAATGGCACAATGGAAATAGTCTACTCAAAATCCCGAACATCAAAGAAACGACTGACCTCCAGATCAGCCTCAACAAGAAGTGGTGCCTATCTTGGACGCGGCTTCGGTGGGACATGAAATTCATGGGTATCTGGCACCCACTTATAGAGATTAAGAAGTCGGTCCTCCTTTGGCAAATTCTTCATCGGGGAATTTGGACTAACCATAAGGCAAGCAAAATTTGTGGGATCCCTCCGTGGTGCAAACGCTGCCACCGTGCAATCGAAGATGTACCACACATCTTCCTTACTTGCCCCAACTCCTACAGAATCTGGCAGAGGGTTGGACTGAAAATCAGAGTTCAGAAACAGCTTAGTTGGAAACAAATCCTGTTAGGAGAAGCGATTGGATGCTCTGCGGCTCTCTGGAACGCAATCAGAGGGGAAGTCCTGTGGAAAATTTGGCGGGAGCGGTGTGCTCTCAACTTCGGCGACCCCCCCAGGGAGTGGTCGATTGAAAAATCTCTATTCCTCCTTGGCAAAAGGATTGTCAACAGTAAGAAATCCCCCCCCTTCAGGCACCATCAAGTCCTCCTGTTGATCAACGACAAGCTCAAATCCAAGTGGGCCCCGCATGAGGGCGATGAGAGGGTGATCAACCTTCTCTGTAATGCAACCTAGGTATCAACCAAGTTTCCCTTGCTTTGTGGGATTTGGGGGGTCCCGTGGGCACTAGTCCCCTTCTTTTGTACCTTTGTTTCTTAATTTAATTCAAGTCCGGGAGAGTAGGCGATTGCCGAACTTCCTTTATATAAAAAAAAGAACTATTGTAAATTGTATGAGTGCACATAGTGTAATGGTTGAGTGCAATGCCTCTGGCATGGGGTGGGTTCAACCCCTATGGATGTGGACACCCCTACTCATATGGGTGGATGAAGATTGCCCTTCCGGCTGCTCAAAGTTGGCCTTTGGG